>JBBBDQ010000317.1:1985000-2177500 GCA_037127315.1 Ascarosepion bandense
TTGTACGCTCCGGCTTTCTTCAGGTGCTAAAAAGTTCGAACCGAACTCCTTATTTTGAACTGGAGATGATTGTTCTCAATCTAAGTGCAATGCCACTTACGGTTGTCATGCAGTCATCTTCCTTTAATAATGTAAATAATGTAAATATGACCTCATTTCAGAAGTATAGACAAAAACTCATAATATATCGGGGTGTCAGATATTTCATTCGTTTTCTCATTGGACTATTCGTCATTTACAATTTTTATTTTATATAATTGATTTGTTAAAATAGTCGATAAATAATAAGATTAAAATAAATTGTCAAAAAAGAAACATTGTGATTATGGTTGGGTGTGTGAGTGAGAACACAGATATGGCGGTGACCAAATGAAAGGTTTAAGAAATAACAAAATATATGTTATAGGAATATTGTATATTTACCAGTAAATACAACAGAAGAGTTTTACGCGATTAGTGCGTATGTCGGTTGTCCAGCATTCAGTCAATTCAAATGCTACCCCAAGGCCTCCTTTTCTACTAATTTTATAATGTATCGGGGTGTCAGATATTTCGTTCGTTATTTGTCATTTACAATTTTTATTTTATATAATTGATTTGTTAAAATAGTCGATGAATAATAAGATTAAAAGAAATGGTCAAAAAAGGAACATTGTGATTATGGTTGGGTGTGTGAGTGAGAACACAGATATGGCGGTGACCAAGTGAAAGGTTTAAGAAATAACAAAACATATGTCATAGAAATATCGTATATTTACCAGTAAATACAACAGAAGAGTTTTACGCGACTAATGCGTGTGTCGGTTGTCCAGGTTTCGCCGATTTCTCGTTCCGAGACGATATCCACTGCAGCACGACCCACGTCCTAGCTGTCTTTACAAGAGTCAGATCAGACCAAAATAGTTGGTTCTTTGTCTGACCCAGAAAATACCTGACCCCACTCCTGCCGTACTCTATCTTTAAAAGAGCCAGCTTAGACCAAAGGAAGAGGGAAGAGACGGATTAATACCTTTCCCAAAGATATTTGCGCGTAAGTGAATGCAAAGAATTCAACTGGAATTCGAACCAAGTATAAGGTTTAAGAAATAACAAAACATATGTTATAGAAATATTGTATATTTAACAGTAAATACAACAGAAGAGTTTTACACAACTAGTGCGTGTGTCGGTTGTCCAGCGTTCAATCAATTCAACTGCTACCCCAAAGCCTCCTTTTCTACTAATTTTAGAATGTATCGGGGTGTCAGATATCTTGTTCGTTATTCGTCATTTACAATTTTTATTTTATATAATTTGTTAAATTAAAAGTTAAAAGTAAATACAACAGAAGAGTATTACACGACTGGTGTGTATGTCGGTTGTCCAGCGTTCAATCCATTCCACCTCTTCTAATAATCCTATATTAAAGTGGGGGATCGGTTTTCTATTGTTTTGAAGTAATAAGCTGACCCCCCACTAATTACTAATTATTAATACAATCCATCTCTTCTCCCTTCAGTTATACTTTAAATAGCAAAATAGAAAATCTTCTGCCCAGTTAGTCATGTCTCTTTCGAGACATGATCACCTAATCGTGTATCACGTATGGCACTTAACTGACTGAAAGAGTTTATGGCAGGTGAAGTCTTGTACTTTCTGTATCAGACAAAGAATCAACTATTTTTATTTTGATCTGTCTCTGTTAAAGATAGAGTATGGTGAGATGAGTCAGGTACTTTGATGAGTCAGGTATCTTTGTGGGTGGATCGTATAAACGAGTTGTACTTGAGCTTGGGAGTGAACTTGAGACTCAAAGGGCAACGACCCACATTAAGAGTACAATCGTCCATGAGGATCGAATACTCAGGCTATGCTGTTTCTGCGGATTTTGAAAATTACAAGCCAGTTCGTCCTCACTAACCAGTGCGAACTCGATCAATGTAAAGATCAGCTGTCAGACTCTGGTCATCTAGATTTTGAGAATTGCGCCCGTGAACTGTGGGTATCGTCTTTATATAGTTGCTGAAACATGGAACAGTTTCTCGCCGTTCATTGTTGACTTCAGTGTGCTGTTATACTGAAGTCTGCTCAGTATATGTTGTAACCAAGTGAAAGGTTTAAGAAATAACAAAACATATGTTATAGGAATATTGCATATTTAACAGTAAATACAACAGAAGAGTATTACACGACTAGTGTGTATGTCGGTTGTTCAGCGTTGAAGCGATTGAACTGTTCCCCGAAGGCCTCCGTTTCTACTAATGTTATAGTAGACGAAAGAGTCTAACATAGACTCTTTAGAGGAAGGTCACCACTACAGTTATTTAGCCTTACGCCTTTTTATGGCAGGCAAATGTATTGATGAATATACAAAATATGCAACACTACCATTTTCTCTATGAAATACTTGCCGAGGCCGGGTATTTATGGTTACTTATGGCCTCACGAAAAGGCCTATCATTTTTTTTATATTAGTATAAAGGAGGTTTCGGATTTTACAAGTACATTACTGGAAAGCTCACTCTTTGCTAAAGAGTTGGGGAATTCGAAAGGTTACTAACCGACAAACACGTGAGAGAGAATGAGAGAGAGAGAGAGAGAGAGAGAGAGAGAGAGAAAGAAAAGGAAAAAAAACATGCTTACCTGTCTCTATCGAAACGTAGGTGCAAATGTGTTGAGTATTTGTAACAGAATGGAAACACTGATCCTGCATGGTCGTCGCGATAACCATAAGTATTACAGGATGGTAAAAATATGAGAATAGAGACAACTTTTTAATTTAAATAAAGGGAAGAAAATTTGTCATTCGTATATATATATATATATATATATATATATATATATATATATATTTTAATCATTTCACCCCGAGCAAGGCGGAAACGCCACTGATGTGCAGGGGGTTACATAAATGTAAAAAGATTAATTAGAAAAGAGTGAGGAGTACAAACTAGTTAGAAAGGAACAATAGAAAGCAGGTGCGATGACAGATACATAGGTGGAGAGAAAGGGAAGGTTATACAGGGGTGGGGAGAGAGCTAGAGTCCAGTGGTTAGTAGATGAGTATTGACTTTGCATTTAAATTTCTGGAGGTTGTAGCCGTCAGGAAAGCAATAATACGGGTGTGAGTTCCACAGGCGGGAAGTGCGAGAGAAGAAGCTGCAGGAGTAGAATTGTCGTCTGCATTTGGCTAACCTGACTGTGAATGGGTGGGACCCAGTTGCGAGTCTGGTTGCACGAGTAAACACCTGTTGAGGAGGCATCAGTGACTTAAGCTCATCCGAGCAGAAGCCATGAAAGTATTTATAGAAGAGACAAAGGGAGGCCACATTTCGACGATGGGGAAGTGGCTGCAGTCGAGTCGCCAGATCTATATATCTATATATATATAGCATTTATAACATAAATATATTATAATATCACTACAAAATGAATAAAGTAGCTACTTTTTTTAGTAATATCATAACATATTTCTGTTATAAATTCTAAATAAATATTATTCGGTCTACTTTGTATTGAGCAATTTTTAAAGAATAGTGTTTATTTGGATACAGAATTTTATTCCATCCATACCTACCCTATACTTATATATATATATATATATATATATATATATATATATATATATTGTAACGCAGTAACGCTCACATGGGAGAATTGTCTATGTCTTATCTTTAGGTTTATATACTGCGATAAGGAGAAAACAGATGTTATATTACGGAGATCCTACACGTACGTCTTCTAACTTCAATTAGAACAGCTTGGTGAGGTTCTTTCAAACAAAAGAATGATCATTTCAGAGAATTACTGAGCAGAGTTTTGGCGTTAGTTATTGTAGGCAAATAGACAGGATACATCCGTAGACCAGGTTCTGGACGGTCACGCAGTAAAGATACGTGGCAATGCATTTTGAGAGAAGCAGTGACACACAGAACAGATATGAACAAATGTTACCCCATGGACCACTGCAAAGCGTTCGCTTGTAGCGGCACTAGTCGCAACGTGTTTCTCTGCCTAGGCTTTCGTTCATACGGCTGTGCACGTTTACAGTTATACCACAAAATGTCATCTAGAGGATCGAATTTTTTTTTATTTTACAGTAAATTACGTCGTGCAAAACGGGATTTCATGCCTAAAATACATTTCCAAACTTAAATGACGGGTATAAGATGCAAGCCTTAGACACCGAGCTGCAAACAAGTGGAGCAGTATTCCTTACAATTACGGTACCCCACTTACAGTACCCCACCACCAACCAGTAGAGTGCCACAAATCTACCCCAGTCAAAATTGTGTTCGGTGAACACATTAACATTAAGAGCAGGAAGGAAAATTAGCAAGAGTAGTATCATTTACTCCCCCCCCCCACCCGGAAAAAATAATTATTTAAACAGAAATCTATATAGTCAGATCGTCTTAAAGAATAGCAAAAGGTGACTGGTATAAGTTTGAGTTTGAGTTTTGTTTAATGGCATATCAACACCTCTGTGGGTTATTTAATGCCAAAAAGGAAGGGTTTTAAGGTATTTCTTTTAATGTTCGGTTATAGTAAGAAGGTTGATTTAGTCAAATGTTTCAAAAATGTATTGCTGGTAATATTTTTTTCATTCAAAAATGTGTTATGGTAAACATTTTTTCTTCAAAACTGCATCGTTGGTAATATTTTTCACTCAAAAATGTATATTTCTATAAAAGTCTATTTTTATAATTTCATAGTGTTTTGACCCCAGTTTGGGAGTTAACTATTTGTCCATAGATGGGACCCTAACAGGTACTACCACTCCGGATCAGGGTGAACCTGGGAACAACAGCAATTAAGAGGTGGCTCAATGCTCCTCACAACCTCTCAATCAGAAGCCATACTCGCGGATGTAGTTTACCGTCATACCCAAGACTGGTATAGGTAGTTTAGTTTTAATTTTCGGAAATGGGATTAGCTAATCATTGACGATTATAGGTAGTTTCGATAAATTTTCGGGAAGGTTATTGCTAATTATAAACCAGTTGAATAGTAAAATTCGTTAAAAGATCTATGTCAATAAACAGAGGCAAGAAAACATAATTAGTATTAGCAATTCAAAGTATAGGGGTAAATTTAGTAAAGAAAAAAATGGACGAACATACCAGAAAGAGTAGCCGTGAATAAAGGTGCGAGAAACGGGTGCAACGCGGATTTGTTATGAAATAGAGGAGGGCGGGAAAATGAACGCTTCCCATTGGTTAGAGTTAGCAATACGAATTCTGCCGAGGAAAAAGAAAATTTAAATCGATACAAGTAGCACAAATTTAAGGAGCAGACTTGGTACTTCAAGTCAGGGTTACTGCCGGAGCCGATAAGATGTTTAAAAACCCGAAATCGGCAATGAAGGCAAGGCATCACTGAAGATCTCCTTTAAGCAACAAAAATGTATTTATGGACTAACACAGAGATTAATAAAACATACACTACCGGCCCTAATTATTAGGCCACCCCAGTTTTTTAAAAGAAATGATGTCTTTCATACTATTTTTAGTATTTATTGCCAAGTGGATAATTCTAAATGAAAATAGAATATTTTTTTGCTTTGTTATTATTCCTTTGCAAAATTTTACAAGGCAAGTGAAGCAAAGATGAATACGTCTGAATCACCTTAAATTTTCTTTATTCTTTCATTGATGAAACTGCAATATAGGTAATTATTAAATATTTATAAATTCATTTGATGCACATATTATTCTGCAGTTTTAACAAATATTAATAAGGTACCTGAACTAAATTACCAATAAAAAAACAGCATATCATGATGTTAAAAGAAACTTAATAAAAACAAAGTTTTATCATTAAAATGTTTATGCTATTATTAAGAAGAAAAATTAAATTTTCTTATTTTTTTTTTTTTTACTTTTTTAATCCTTTCTAACAAGTTCGAAATTTTAATTAAAATTTCCATTTTTTTGTTTTCCGTCAGCGATTCACGCTATGTTTACGTAAGCCGACTATTAAGAAAATGGAGTCCGTCGAGTAAAATGATTTTCCCTCGCTCTAGACCACCGGTCGAGTGATTTCTTTTTCAAATCTCAAAGGCTGCGTATAAGTCTAATTCAGAATTCAGAGGTCGTCTTGTAAACCAGTTCGACTTGTACGCCGCAATTTACCGTGTATGATGAAAGCAGGTTTTATGCAAGTTATGGCCATTTGCGTGGGCGATTTCGGCATCGATATCTTTTAGAATGTTTTCTTCTTCTTCTTCATCTTCTTCTTCTTATTATTCTTCTTCTTTTATGTGGCCTGTCGCTTCAGGACGTAAGCGATCATGTCTTTCCACGTCTTCCTATCCCTGGTTGCTCTTAGCACGCATTCTCCTGTTACACCATACAACCTTCTATCCATCATCCACCTGATTAGGTCCTTCAAATATGTTATCCGCTGCTTTCCCCCTGTCTCTTTTTCCCTCTATCTGGCCTGTTAGTATCAGGTTCTCCAAGCCTTTCCTTCCTCATTGCATGTCTCAGAAACTGATTCTTCCTGATGCTCAGTATTAATTTCCTTTTCGTTTCCATCCTTTTCAAAAACTCATCATTGCTTACATGCTCGATCCATGATATTCGTATCATGCTTCTATAGAACCAGATTTCAGTTGCTTCAAGCTTTTCCTTCATTACTGATGATATTGTCCAGCATTCACTGACAACACATAGCAATCCAGTACTCTCTTCTTTAGGCCCAAACCCTCTCGAAAGTAACATCTCAATTGCATTTGGCATTTGTGGAGGGAACGTAGTACAACGCAATGTACGTTCAGAATGAATGCAAATATGATGGGGTATTACGGTATTTTTTATGTTTGGTTATGGCGAGAAGGTTGACTTAGTCAGATTTTAATTAACTTTTTTATAATTTTTATTATAGAAAATTGAAGATGTCTTCTAATTTTATATTAAAAAATATATTGCTGGTAATATTTTTTTTCCTTCAAAATTGTATTGTTGGTAATATTTTCTTTAAAAATGTATACTTTTCTATAAAAGTCTATTTTTACGAATATATTTGTATAAAAGTGTATTTTTGTACTTTCATAGTGTTTTGACCCTAGTTTAAGGATTAACTATTTGCCCGTAGCTGGGACCCTAAGAGGTGCTACCACTCCTAGTCAGGGTGGGCCTGAGAACAACAGCAATTAAGAGGTGGTTCCATGCTCCTCACAACCACACAAACAGTGGCCTCGCTACCGGATGCAGTTTACCGTCATACCCAGGACTGCAAATATGATGGAATGTCACTTGGCTTATTTCGTTAATCCACCTATATTTCTTGCTCTATTAAATCAACAGGTATCAAAATTGCGAAATAATATATTTCAGAATATCATTCATCATCTTTATGATTGCATGTATGCAAGAGTGCAAGCCTGTTTTAAAACCCAAGTAGAATATGCAATGTATCAATACGGGGTTCTGTGTACAACTGGTTAGTCATCTATTTAGTAACCTTGGCACATATTGAAGTGCATATGTGATCATTTGCTGTCACCCAACTACAGAGTGTCACACTTTAACTGTCTCTAACATACTTTTTTTGCTTTTTATGCAGGTGTAATTAATAAATAAATCCTCATGTAACGCTTGAACACCATGTAAACTTATCCGGAGGAACAGTGTGGTGTAGATATCCGCATTGGACATTATAGGACCATTTTTTTTAACGGAACTCTCACTGGGGAGAGTTACCTCAACTTCCTTCAGGAGTTTGTCGGTCCACAATTTTCAGAGATGTTTGGTGATGACGGCAAGATGGATCACCTCTCCACTACGATCGCGATGTACGAGCTCACCTCGATGCAGCTTTTTCAGACACATGGGTTGGACGAAGGGGTACCATTGAATACCCTTCTCGTACCCCAGACCTCACGCCCATGGACTTCTTTTTTGTGGGGATATCTCAAAGACAATTTTTATCGCACCAAACCAAGAACAACTGATGCATTGAAATTAGAAATTGAAAGACAATGTCGCGATATTCCTAATGACTTGTTTCGTGTCGTTTGCGAATCCCTTGGTGCCCGTTGTCTGGACAATAATGGTCATCAATTTGAACATTTGTGAATATGATTCTTCAATTACATTTTTCTTCTGTATTCGAAGCTATTTCACTCTATTTTCATAAACAAAGGTTTTCTCGTCATTCAAAGTGTGAGTACATTTTTTTAGACACCCTGTATATTAGCTGTAAGTTTGATCTGGAATAAATTGAAGTACAATATCAGGATAGTGGAATTTTACTTTCCGTCAGTGTATATTGGAAGAGCTGCTAAAAATTGTTCTACCCAACAAATATCCTAAAATAACGATATCAATGAATAAACATTTTGATACTGATTCTTGGAATTTGAATGGATACTAAAACTTTTACTGTTTATTCTCCAATATATATATATATATATATATATATATGAATAAATACAAAAAGAAATGTTTTATTTACCAAAGCATTTCGTCCTCTGATGGGCAAGTGAAAGGATTTTAATTTGCAATATGAAGTAAAGTAAAAAATCGCGTTCGTTTTTTTTTTTTAATATTTTCAATTTAAGAACGTTCAAAAATATTGATAAGCCTCGCTTTAAAATTCTAGGTAGACTATTGAGGACGCCTCGATAATGCCCAATAAACGAAAATAAGTAAACTTTTTTTATTGTGGTTGCTGA
This sequence comes from Ascarosepion bandense, assembly GCA_037127315.1. Lineage (NCBI taxonomy): Eukaryota > Metazoa > Mollusca > Cephalopoda > Sepiida > Sepiidae > Ascarosepion > Ascarosepion bandense. The sequence goes on from JBBBDQ010000317.1 coordinate 1,993,660, forward strand.
TTTTATTTATTTATTTATTTATTTATTTATTTTTATTCATTACTGCAATTATTACTTGGTATTTTATTTTGATTTGATAAATGATATATTTATTTATTTATTTTAAATAATGGAAGGTTTTTGGTTTAACCTTTTCTTTTTAATTTTTGCCAAAATTATGGTCGTGTATGTCGGCTTGGAAAAATCGTATTTTTATCAGAGGACGAAACGCGTTGGTAAAGAAAACATGTCCTTTGGTCATTATTCATTATATCTTCTAACAGATATATTTTGTTTATATCTGAACTATTACAGACCCCCATAGGCGCGCGCCAACACACACACACAAACACACACGCACACACGCACACACACAAACACACAAATACACACAAACACAAACACACACACACACACACACACACATATATATATATATATAATTAAATTTGATATACAATTAAAAATTAAAGATACATTGCGACACGGAAATTTCTATGTAAAATCATTTTCATAACTAACATCTAACATTGCCTGGTGACGGGATAGAAATCTCGAAACATAGAAATTACCGTGTCGCAATGTATTTTTAATTTTTGATTTTATAACAAATATAATTATATAATTATATTGAGCTCCACAATATTTATTGTATTGAGCACTTTAAAAAGAAAAGAAGTAAATGCTAGAGAACTCAAAATTGTAAAACCTTGTGTCCTCTTTACCTGGATTTATATATATATATATATATATATATATATATATAATCGCTGAGTTCTTTACTTTAGTTGTTATAAAAGTGAGTTTTCAAATAAACATTTATATTACTTTATGCAATCGGTGATATAAGGTTTTTATGTACATTTTTTTGTCTTTGGTAAATTTTTCTTTCCTCTGATCATTCGAGAAATTTCTCTCAAAAAATATGTCTGTGTGTGCGTGTGTGTGAGTACATATATGTGTGTGCGCATATATATATGTGTGTGAATGCGTGAGTACATATATGTGTGTACGCATATATATATATAAGTGTGTGTGTGTGTGAATGTGTGTGTGTGTCTAATATTTCATGATATATTGTCATTTCATACTTAAAGGTATTTCTCTTGATTGCTGTGGAGTAAATAACACCCCCGGCGAGACAAATTATTAGTCTAGACGCTTAAATAAAGAACTCCAAGTGATTGAAATGTTAGAGCCAGTCTAGAGTATTTCCCCCAGACGTCACGGCGAGTAACCTGAGCAAGACTTAATATCATAACTGCTAAAATGCCAGTTATAAGTGTGGTGACGAGGAGTCGAAACTCATACGAGTTAAAACTTTGAAACTGGTCCCTATTTAGGGACAAGTAAATCATTTTTTTTTTTTCACTTTTTATTTACACATTTTTTTGTTTCACATTTTTCTCAAATTTTCTTTGTACCTATTTAATCGTTTTGTTTTCGGTCCCATTTCTTTTTTGGCATCTGGAAATCTTTTTTCTTTTTTTGGTTTACCTGAAATAAAATTGAAAAAACGCATTAATAATAATAATAATAATAATAATAATAATAATAATCTGTAAACAAACACTGGTATGAACATCACCCAGCACCGGTTACAGAAATAGAAGATATCACCATGCTATGGGATTACACCATCTACACAGACATAAAAATTGAAGTAAATAGGCTGGACATTATTGTTAAAAACCAGAAAGAAAAAACTTGTCTATTAATTGATATGGCTTGTCCAGCGGATTGTAACATAGCAAACTAGGAATTCGAAAAACTGTCAAAATATAAAGACCTGGAAACTGAAATAGAAAATATGTGGAAATTGAAAACAAGAGTCGTGCCAGTGGTAGTAGGTGCACTTGGAATGATAAAAAATGGAACAAAACAACACAGTGAAAGAATCACGGGAAACCCCAGCTTAAGAGATATACAAAAAAATGTCTTATTAAGTACAGCCCACACGCTGGGGAAAACTTTGTCTATGTAACGCTAGGGATGATAGGGGGAGATAGGAAAAACATGAAATGGAGCCATAACAACACGCCACGACCTGATTTAGGTCTTCCCGCAGACTTGGTTGGTAGTGCGACCATTGCAGAAATCGAAATATGATGAAAAAATGACAAAATAATAATAATAATAATAATAATAGCGCAAGACCACTTGTCACTGCACAAGACCAAAATCTTTTCACTAGGAACTTTCAGGCAAATATTATAGATATTTATGTGGATCCAAAATGCAGGTTCTATGACAAGTACCAAGAAACAATAGACCACCTAATCTCAGGATGTTCTGTACTTGCCCCAAATGAATATAAAAATCGTCACGATAGAGTGGGGCAATATTTACACTGGACAATGTGCAAACACTATGGAAAATATTTCAACAAACACTGGTATAAACATCACCCACCACCGGTTACAGAAATAGAAAACGTCACCATTGTATGGGATTAGGCCATCTACACAGGCAGAAACATTGAAGCAAATAGGCCATCTAGAAAAAACTTGCTTATTAATTGATATGGCTTGTCTAGCGAAGTGTAGCATAGCAACTAAGGAATTCGAAAAACTGTCAAAATATAAAGACCTGGAAATTGAAATAGAAAAAATGTGGAAATTGAAAACAAGTATTGTGCCAGTGATAGTAGGTGCACTTGGAATGATAAAAAATAGAACCAAACATTACATTGAAAGAATCCCTGGAGACCCAGGCTTAAGAGTTATACAAAAAAGTGTTTTGTTAAGTTCAGCCCAAGGAGAACTTTATCTATGTAACGCTAGGGAAGTTAGGGAGATATGAAAACAAAAAAAAAAATGAAATGGAGCCATAACAACACACCACGACCTGCCTTCGGTCTTCTTTCAGACTTGGTAGGTAGTGCGATCAGAAATGAATTTATAATGAAAAATGACATAATAATAATAATAATAATAATAATAATAATAATAATAATAATAATAATTGTCATACAAGACAACAACTATTGGCTTACTAACATACATAGAAACAACAAAGGATTGGATGATACAATTAGTAAGGCAACATGAAGAAAGAAAGAAAAAATATTCAATAATAAAAGAAGGCAGTAAATACAAACAAGAATTACAGTTAGTAGATTCTGTAGAAAAGCAAAACAGTAGCCAAGAACCAACTATTGCGGCAAAAAATATGAAAATGAAAGCCAAAGATAAAGCTCTTGAAAAGATGAAACAGCGCTGGCAAGACAAACCTCTGCATGGCCAATATCCAGTACGTGCCAATAAATCCAATGTTGACAAAGTTAATACTCATCGATGGTTACGTGCATCTGGATTAAAGTCTGAAACTGAAGGATTTATTCTTGCAGCACAAGACCAAAGTCTTTTCACGAGAAACTTTCAGGCAAATATTATGCATAATAATATGGATCCAAAATGCAGGTTTTGTGATAAACACCAAGAAACAATAGACCACCTAATCTCAGGCTGTTCTGTGCTTGCCCCAAACGAATATAAAAATCGCCACGATAGAGTTGGGCAATATTTACATTGGGCAATGTGCAAACATTATGGAAAAGCTGTAAACAAACACTGGTATGAACATCATCCAGCACCGGTTACAGAAATAGAAGATGTAACCAATTCTATGGGATTACACCATCTACACAGACAGAAAAATTGAAGCAAACAGGCCAGACATTATTGTTAAAAACCAGAAGGAGAAAACTTGTCTATTAATTGATATGGCTTGTCCAGCGGATTGTCACATAGCAACCAAGGAATTTGAAAAACTGTCAAAATATAAAGACCTGGAAATTGAAATAGAAAAAATGTGGAAATTGAAAACAAGAGTTGTGTCAGTGATAGTAGGTGCACTTGGAATGATAAAAAATGGAACAAAACAACACATTGAAAGAATCCCTGGAAACCCCAGCTTAAGAGATATACAAAAAATTGTCTTATTAAGTACAGCCCACACACTAAGGAAAACTTTATCTATGTAATGCTGGGGATGATAGGGTAGATAGAAAAACATGAAATGGAGTCATAACAACACGCCACTACCTGCCTTAGGTCTCCCCGCAGACTTGGTTGGTAGTGAGACCAATGCAGAAATCGAAATATGATGAAAAATGACATAATAATAATAATGTCTTAGTTAGGGAGTTGAAGAAGCAATGGAGCATGAATATAGAACTGTTTTCTGTAATAATGTCTGCATTTGGAACACTACGTTGAATGCTGAAAGGTTTAGGGAGAATTGGAATCAAGTCTGTAAAGCTGCAAAAAACTGACATCATTTACTCTGCGATTATTCTCCAAAAAATTCATGAGTTATAAGGAGTGTGGTTGGCACCGTGTCTCAAGAACAGAATTTCAATTAACTTCATACTACACTAAAAGAATAATAATATCCAGAAAAATCCAGATCCTATTGTTTGATTTGGTTGTTTTGTTTTTATGGTATATCAACCTCGGCGGGTCATTTATTGCCAACTAAATTTTATTTATTTATTGCTGGTAATACCTTTTACTTTCAACAATTTATTGTAGTTTTATATAAATTTTGTGTCTAGTAATACTTTTTTCTTTTCGAGTATCAAGATTCATTGGGATTTGTTTTTAAGGGCAGGGTCCCTAAGTCCTACCCTGTTATTTAACTCATAACTGGAGGGAAGGGACGGATTAATACCTTTCCCAAGGGTACCAGTGCTTAAGTGAATGCAGGGTATTCAACTGGAATTCGAACTCGGCCCACCGATTTCTCTTTCCGAGCCGATATCCACTGCACCACAACGCACATCTGTCACTAAACGCTTACAGCACCTGGTATTCCCAAGCCGTCACCCATCTAAGTACTGACCAGGCTCAACGTTGCTTAACTTCTGTAATCGAGCGAGAACCGGTGTATTCAACGTGATATCGTCGTAAGCGGCAGATTCTATGATGAATGCCAGAAACAACCGACCATCGGTGTTAACATCAACTGAATATAAACCTCGGCATGGCAGAGTTGTCCAATACCTTCACTAGAAAATATGCACCCCTTACGGGAAGGAAGCAGCAAGAAACGGGGATCGAGTCTCCCTGAGAGCAATAACTGCTCCTCCTCAGCCTTACCCTCTCTTTCAATCTCAAGTGGAACCACTACATTGAGTCAATAGCTAAATCCACTGCTAGGAAGGTTGGGTCACTGTGTCGAGCCAGGATGTTTTTCCCGCCTGAATCCATCCTGCATATATACAAATCAACCATTCGTCCGTGCATGGAGTACTGCTGCCATATATGGCCAGGCACCCCTGCTATTCATTTCAGTGTTCTTGACAGGCTCCAAAGTAATGTGATAGGTATCGACTTGGCGGCTCGACTCCAGTCACTTGCCCACCGACGGGATGTGGCTTCCCTTTGTCTGTTCTATAAATACTTTCATGGCCTCTGCTTCAACTAACTTAAGTCACTGATGCCTCTGCAACAGGTGTTTACTCATGCAACCAGACTAGCAACTGGGCCTCACACATTCACAGTTAGATCAACCAAATGCAGACAACAATTCTACTCCTGCAGCTTCTTTTCTCGCACTCTCCGCCTGTGAAACTCGCTTCCATATTCTTGCTTTCCTGACGACTACAACCTCCAGGAATTTAAATGCAATGTCAATACTCATCTCTTAACCACTTGATTTTAGTTCTTTCTTCACCACCCCGTATATCCTTTCATTTCTCTCCACTTTTGCAACTGTCATCACACCTGTATTCCCTTCCTTCTCTTGCTCCTTTCTAACTGGTTCGTCTTTCTCTTCACTCTCTTCTACTTAATCTTTTTACTCTTATGTAGCCCCCTGCAAATCAGTGGCGTTACCGCCTTGCTCAGGGTGATACGATTAAAAAAATATATCACTCAGACTCCGTTAGAGACAGGATCACTAACAAATTTATGAGGATTTACAATACACACAGAGAGATCAATCAAAGCTAATCGTCCTGGTATCGCGATCAAAGACCACAAAAACAGAATGTGCTTTTTATTGACATGAAAGTTCTTGCAAATTGTAATGCATCTTTAAAGACGTTTAAAACGCTCTCAAAATACAAGGATATTTGAGTGGATACTAAAACATATGGCCAATGAGGACATTTAATTTGTTAATCTCATAACATTACTAGGATTACATGGAGAAAGTTCTTAGTGTTTGTGCTGTACAATTTTTTTGTATTTCACTTAAGCTGAGAATTCCACTGATTTTTTTGAACGTGTTGTGTTTTATTTTTATCATTCTACTATGACTGGTAGTATTCTTGTTTTCATTTTAAATTTGTAAATCATATCAATTAGTACGCACATTTTTACTTTTATGTTTTCGATAGATACGTCTTGCCAATCTGCTTCAAATTTGTGTCTGAAAAGATGGTTTAACGCAATAGAATGCTTTCTGTTTTGATAAATGGTGTTAGGTGATGTTCATATCAGTGTGTGTTAACATATTTTCCAAATTATTCGCACATAGTCCAGTGTAAATATTAAGCGACTCTGTTCACCTATCTAGCTGCATCTGCAAGAGGTGATGTGGGCGCAGAAATTGTCTGAAAGCCATAAGTGGGTTCTCCCGCTTGTGTACTATGGTTCAGATTCCTGTTACCACACATAGAGCTTTTCCAGCAGACAACATTTTTACCCAGGACAGCACTATCTTCTCAAGTCACTCTATGTAGGCCTCCATGTTGAGTCTGAGGCCCTTACCAACACATTCGAGAGTGAGTGAGCTTTCCTACCTTCGTAATCACCATTAGCCTCATCCATCTCTTCCCGAATGCTTAACACTGTCCTTATATTGACATCCAAACGCTCTGAAATGTTTGTGAATGCCAAGCAGTAGGAAATGTCGTTTCTAAATTTCTGGAGGGGTGAATTGCATCATGGTGCTATTTTTTCTCATAGACAGTGCCCAGCTAGACAGTGCTCAGTCGAAAAAAATAAGAAAACTATATAGTGGCGACAATTTACCTATCGCACCCTGTATAGTTTAAGTATCATCTAACTTTAAATTTCTATGCAAACAGAATGTATATACAGTACTGTGCAAAAGTATTAGGACAAGAACTATTTTATCTTCTATGAAGGCATCAAAATAAAGTTTAAAATCACCCCTGTCCTAACATTTTTGCACACTACCGGTAGTGTGCAAAAGTATTAGGACAGGGCTGATTTTCCTAAAAACCTCACTGAAATTCAAATACAGGATCAAAAGCCAAGTAAATTTCTTATAAATATTGATTATTTAAAACTAGGTGTAAAAGATATGTATTAAAAAGAAATTATATTTAATTTTTCCTATTTTCTAAAAAACAAGTTATTTTAAAACTACTCATTATTCTATTATCCTTGGATATGACTGACTTTTTTCTTATTTCCCTTTCTCGAATTGATAAATCTAATGTTGCTTTGCAAGACACACTTTGGGAACAAATACAAGCTGCTTGGCAGGAGATATCATTAGATACATTGAAGAAGCTTGTGATGTCAATGCCTGACAGAATGAAGGAGGTGAACAAAGCAAAAGGCTATTATACTAAATATTAAATTTATTTTGTAAGAAGTATTTTTTCTTGTTAAAGCATTTGTTAAGAAAATCAAATAAAATTACTTTAATTAAATTGTTTATTTTCTGTCAATATGCCTCATAAAAATAAAATAGCTTTTGCCTTAATACTTTTGCACAGTACTCTATATATATATATATATATATATATATATATATATATATATATATATACTATGTGTGATTAGTAAATTGTCGCAATTATTTTATTATTTCAAAGAAAAAGTTTATTATACAAGATATTAAATTTATTTTGTAACAAGTATTTTTTCTTGTTAAAGCATTTGTTAAGTAAATCAAATAAAATTACTTTAATTAAATTATTTTCTGTCAATATGCCTTCATAAAAGATAAAATAGTTCTTGTCCTAATATTCTGCACAGTACTGTATCTCGAAGGTTTTCGCTAATAAACCTGCAAAGAATTGTAGAAAAGAGAAAATAAAAGTCAATAATAATAATAATAATAATAATAATAATAATAATAATAATAATGAAGATGAAACAGCGCTGGCAAGACAAACCTCTGCATGGCCAATATCCAGTACGTGCCAATAAATCCAATGTTGATAAAGTTAATACTCATCGATGGTTACGTGCATCTGGATTAAAGTCTGAAACTGAAGGATTTATACTTGCAGCACAAGGACCAAAGTCTTTTCACGAGAAACTTTCAGGCAAATATTATGCATAATAATATGGATCCAAAATGCAGGTTTTGTGATAAACACCAAGAAACAATAGACCACCTAATCTCAGACTGTTCTGTGCTTGCCCCAAACGAATATAAAAATCGCCACGATAGAGTTGGGCAATATTTACATTGGGCAATGTGCAAACATTATGGAAAAGCTGTAAACAAACACTGGTATGAACATCATCCCACACCGGTTACAGAAATAGAAAATGTAACCATTCTATGGGATTACACCATCTACACAGACAGAAAAATTGAAGCAAACAGGCCAGACATTATTGTTAAAAACCAGAAGGAGAAAACTTGTCTATTAATTGATATGGCTTGTCCAGCGGATTGTAACATAGCAATCAAGGAATTTCAAAAACTGTCAAAATATAAAGACCTGGAAATTGAAATAGAAAAAATGTGGAAATTGAAAACAAGAGTTGTGCCAGTGATAGTAGGTGCACTTTGGAATGATAAAAAATGGAACAAAACAACACATTGAAAGAATCCCTGGAAACCCCAGCTTAAGAGATATACAAAAAATTGTCTTATTAAGTACAGCCCACACACTAAGGAAAACGTTATCTATGTAATGCTGGGGATGATAGGGAAGATAGAAAAACATGAAATGGAGCCATAACAACACGCCACTACCTGCCTTAGGTCTCCCCGCAGACTTGGTTGGTAGTGAGACCAAAGCAGAAATCGAAATATGATGAAAAAATGACATAATAATAATAATGTTTTTTGCTGCGTAATCTTCTTCGGATAAGGCTGGAGAATATGCAGCCGAAAGTTTGTCTAAAATAAAAACGACCAAGCGTCGAAAAAACTGGTGCATAGGCTTGTGCAGGTGGTGTAATAGCGGCTGAGAATGAGAAACAGGAAAATTTGAGTTCGAATGCAAATACCAGTGTAAAAGGTATGAATATATCTCTTCCTTTTTTTTTTTTTTAATCATATCATCCCATGCAAGGCGAAAACGCCACTGATGCGCAGGGGGCTACGTAAGAGTGAAAAGACTGGAAAAGAGAAAAACCGGAAACCACATCCTAAACAGGAAACAAGGGATGAACCTCTTCACCAGTTCAACAGACGTGGGTGGTGTGTAAACCGGGCGATAGTTTAGTCTATCTACCCCCCAGCTATGGTTTAAATAGTAGATGTATGTACATTGTTAATGCGATGTTCACTAGCAAAATAAAAGTATTATTCTTACAATCATATGTTGACCCAGGTCTCCAGGTTGAGTTTAGACGTTCACTAAGAAATTTGAGTGTTGGTGAGGGTTTCAAACTCAACACGGATACCTGTGACTTAAGATAATTCGAAGCAGAAATGCTTAATAAAAACAGCAACAATAAAACAATCTCTCTTTCCGAAGAAAATTTGTTGGTTTCTACAGTAAATATGGAATATAATTTATCAATTTTCAAACGCTTAGATTAATAATCTTTCTACAATTATGCAATATTCATTTTAAATTTGATAATCCTCGAAAATGGACAAAAATTATATTCCATAGATCGAGCATTTGAGAAACGATGAGGTTTTGAAGAGGATGGAAACGAAAAGGGAACTAATACTTGACTTTAAGAAAAGACAGTTGAAGTTCCTTGGACATGTAATGAGGAAGGAGGGCTTGGAGATTTTGATACTCAGAGGACGCAAAGAGACATGGGAAAGCAACGTGTAACATGCTTGATGGACTTGAGCAAGTGGATGGCAAAGCGGGGCTTGTGAAAAGTAACAGGAGAAACTGTGTTAAGATCTACTAGTGATAGGGAGATGTGGAGGGCCATGATCGCCTACGTTCTGAACGGACATAACGCATAGAAGATAAATAAAGAAATAGAAAACATATTTAACCCTAAAAAAGATCGTTAACCTCAACATTGGACAAATTAAAATACATCATAAAAAAATTAAAATCTTCTTTTTCTATGTGCCTTGTCCTTTCAGGACGTAGGCGATCATGGCCTTTCACGTCTCCCTATCCCTGGTGGCTCTTAGCACACTTTCTCTTGTAACATATCGCAACCCCCGTTCCGTCGTCCACCTGCTCAGGCCCTTCAAATATGTTATCCGCTGCTTTCCTCCGTCTTTTTTCCCCTCTATCTGGCCTGTTAGTATCAGGTTCTCCAAACCCTCCTTCCTCATTGCATGTCCCAGGAACCTCAGTTGTCTCTTCCTGATGCTCAATATAATTTTTCCTTTTTGTTTCCATTCTTTCCAACACCTTGTCATTGCTCACATGCTCGGTCCACGATATCCGCAGCATCCTTCTGTAGAACCACAAAAGTGTATACACACAGACATACGCACGCGTCCAAAAAGAAACAACCAGCCTGCATGCATGCACGATCAGAATCACGTCTCCTTTCCCTGGTGGCTCTTAGCAGGCTTTCTCCTGTTAGATCTTGCAGCTCTCGTTCTATCATCCACCTGCTAAGGTCCTTCAAATATGTTATCCGCTGCTTTCCTCTGTCTCTTTTTCCCTCTATCTGGCCGGCTAGTATCAGGTTAGTTCTCCAAGTCCTCCTTCCTCATTGCTTGTCCCAGGAACTTCACTTCACTTGTCTCTTCCTGATGCTCAATATTAATTTCCTTTTCGTTTCCATTCTTTCCAACACCTCGTCATTGCTCACATGCTCGGTCCACCATATCCGAATTACAATTTAAACGAAAACTTCAGCTTCTTACCGTATCATTTTGCACCAGAATGTCGATAATTAATTTTTTAAACAGGATGACTCTTTTCCATCATACAACACAATATTACTAATTTTATTTCATTTTTCATTGTATTAAATTAAGTTTAGGGGGGAAAAACGAGAGAAGAATGTCAATTTTAATAAAAAAAAATATAACAAGATAAAAAATTAACAATTAGTAACAGCGAATGAATTTAATATAGATAAAAATGTTGAATAAATAAATTTTCACTTACCTCAATTGGTAGTAAATGCTACTGTGATGTTTCACTATAACTCGGGGTGGTTATTCCTTACTGAAAATGTTTATCATTTGTTTGTTATCAACATTATTGAAATTGTTTTTCTTTGTTTAGAAGATGAAACGACGAATAATTGTCTTATTTGCTATTTCATCGTTAGCATTCTTTCAAATATTTTATCATTTTTTTAAAATCATTCAGTTATTTTTTAAATCATTCAGTTATTTTTTTTTAAATCATTCAGTTATTTTTTTTTTAATCACCCAATTATTTTTTTAAATAAATTTTGTTGTTAATATCATCATTTTTTAAAAATCAGTTCTTTCTTCCCCTTTGCCCATTTGCTTTTATTTCACGAAGACTCTTTTTTATCTTGCCTTACACCTCACTTCCTTGCAGTTTTGTTGAAGACCTTAAAACTATCAAGACAAAATTTCTTCATTTATATGAATTGCTATTTTTTTTCCTGCTGTTTACATTTAAAGCAAGGGGAATTATGGGATAGCCATTTTGAAAAATGAAGTGTTTCATTCTTTTTTTTTCTTCGACAACAATGTTTTTTTTTTCTTCCATTTCTCTTTCAAGATCATTTACATATTTGTTTTCCTATTTCCATAGCGTTCATATTATTATTATTATTATTATTATTATTATTATTATTATTATTTACGCCAGATGCCCTGTGGCTGTTTTTATTTATTTTCTTCCATATGGAAAACACAATTTTCTCATTCTAGTTTTATCAGGTGTGTCTAAGAGACAATTTTGTGGAGATGGAGAGCTCTTAGATCTCACTTGGATAGAATCATTATTATTATTATTATTATTATTATTATTATTATTATTATTATTATTATTATTTATCCTTTGATTTCTTGTGAGTACTCATTTCTTCCCGGATCCAAATCTGAGACCTAAGGTTAGAAATGGCAGCACGAACGTCTCTCGGAAAACAAAATTGTTATTATTATTATTATTATTATTATTATTATTATTATTATTAGTCGTAGTAGTATTCATAATGTTTTTTAACATTTTAAAAATAAATTATAATATTCTCAGGCATATTAATAATTCTCTTATCAATATAAATTAGTTTTTATTATTAATAATACTATTATTATTATTATTATTATTATTATTATTATTATTGTTGTTGTTGTTGTTGTTGTTATTATAATTCTTATTATTGGTATTATTATTATTATTATTTCCATTTTTTTTAATTCTGATTTGATGTTTCATGCAATCCTGTACAGAGTTTTAAAAAAGCAGAGGCAGCTTTTTTTTAAGAAGGTTTTTGGGAATATTTTATTGAGAGAGTTTTTTTTTCTGATCATCGTTAATTATCAAAATCTTTTCGATCTCACCTGATGTTGAGGTTGCTGGGATTTTCTTAATGCATATATATAGTAGAGCTATTAAGTATATACTAATAAATATACATATTATTCCCTCGCCGACTCGGAGTTTTATATATGTACATAATTGGTTAGTTACTGGTAATAACTAAATTAGACCAGTATACAGTTGTATTAAAAAGTATTCAATACAATTATATTGCAGAATTTTTTAATATTTTCCATTTGAAAATAAGTTATTTCCGCGACCTTGGTTTCAACCTTTCGGTATCTTCATGCGGTTTGCAATAACTATTATTGTAAATCGCTTGAAGGTATCGAAAGGCTGAAACCAAGGCCGCGAAAATAACTCATTTCCTAATGACATACATACATACATACATACATACATATATTTAAAGTACGTATATTTTGGTATCATCGTTTCTTTTAAACAAGTTGTGTTAAACGATTGAGACAACATAGTCTTATATATTTTGAATTTTTTCTGATTAGACTTTTTATTTCTGAATTATATTTGTATAAAAATTGTCCAAAGGTTGTCCTAGTACTTACGACTGTCATCGTTCATCATCAGGAACTATATTACAGTTTAAAATTCAAATATTACACAACATCTTAAGTCACATACTGTTTCTCTTCTGACATTCGTATATAGTAGACAATACTAAAATCATTAATCAACACACAGACATTAGACGCCTAAAAATTTTAGAGGCACTACATATCAGAAGTTAAAAACCCCTTATCAATCGCACAGCTTACCAAGTTTCTGCACATGTACTGAGTTGTCTTTAGAGGGTTTCTTTGAAATATAATTAAGGTAAATAATTCTTTGTCTCTGAGTAATTTGATAATTTACACAATTGGTTCCTACGAAGTTCAAATTCTCTAACGTATTTTTACGGCATTTAAAATCTTTAACAACCAAGTATTCAATATAATTCACGCATCTACGTTAGCACATATCTTCACGTGTGCATGTTGTTTGTATTGTTACTGCCTTTGAATTTAAAAATTTTTCATAACGTTTATTTATTTTCTTATAAAATGTTGTAACACTTTTCCTGCTACAAGGCAATATTTTATTTTTAAACTGTAATATAGTCCCTTGATGATGAACGATGACGTTCGTAAGTACTAGGACAACCTTTGGACAAGTTTTATACAAATACAATTCGGAAATAAAAGGTCTAGTCAGAAAATATGAAAAACTTCAAAAAAAATAAAAAAAAAATATAAGACTATGTTGTTTCTATCGTTAAACACAACTTGTTTAATATATATATATATATATATATATATATATATATATATATAATTATTGTTTTTAATCTCTTAAATTATGGTTATAGTAATTATGTTTAAATGTGGCATTCATTAAACATTTTTTCTTAATTCCTTATACAGGCTACGGCAGAAATACCATCCATATTTATTTTATTTTTTTAACTAACTTATATAATAATGATAATTATTATTATTATTATTTTCATTAATAATATTATTATTATTTCTTCTTTAGATTTCTAGTGTATGTACATTTCCATCCGGGTTCCAACTGGATACCTAAGGTCAGAAATATCTTCATGGCATTTTCACTGATTATTTTTGTACAAATAAAACAAAGATGACGCATATATTACAGAGATAAATCTCTTCATAATGTGTGAGCTGTACTTGTAAGTACTAATTTAGGTCTTTCTTAAAGCATGGTTTACTTGAAACCACTTCAGTGAGTCTATCGGAACCTTTTCAATCAATCCGAGGGCTCTAACTACAACTGGAAAATACTGATTTCTTCATGTGCCACATGTTTTAGATTTCCACTTCAAGATCCTACTTTTTTATTTAGTTTTAGGTAGATCTTCAATCTACAGCGATTACCATGCCATTGAGTAAGCAAATTCCGTTTTTTGCGATCTTTGATCACGATATTCTTCTTCTTGTTTTTATTATTATTATTATTATTATTATTATTATTATTATTATTAATATTTCCTTTTCATTTTTGATTGGATACCATACGACTTTAAAGGTACCTTGGTTTTCGGTGTTACTGCAATAACATTATAACACTTTTTGATTGATTTACCACTACACTATGCTATTTGCATCCTCCAACATATTTCTCAAATTTGTACTTATTTTAATCCAAAAAAGTGTTGCAACAATAAAACAAAACAACAAAAAATGGATTAAACTTTGCCAGTTACAGAAACTAGGCATTTGTCTTAATTTTCTTTTCTTTTTTTTTTGTGATTTATATCATTTTTTGTTTTTTTAATAGACAAAACACAACTTCCAAGTGATTACAGCGACTTATAATGGCGGATTTGTTTTAAAAATATCCAGGACATATATTCTACGAATTGTCGTAAGGATTAGGCGTCTGCCATGAAATGACAAATCAAGTTTTCGCAAATACATGATTTTAATTGCAGTTAATCGGATAAAAATGCTTTGCATAATAATACTTTGTATCCATGGATCTAAAGAAATAGGATTTTTTTCGTGGCAAAATAAACTAAAGAATTTTAACAAAATACAAAAGAAAATCTATTTTATATTTTTTGCAACTGTGTGTGAGTGTTTTTTTCCTTCATGAATGTTTGTTTATGTATTTTTTAACTGAATTAATGTTAATGTTAATCAATTTTCCTGGAAGTTCTGCAGTCGGGGAATCGTATTAAGGTATAAAATAACAGGCATTATTAATTTACAAAAAATTGTTTTGTGGACATCAACGATTTGAGGGTAATCACTGGAGTCAACAATTTCCTGAAATATATGCCGCTTTTCTCAATATTATCGCAGATCCCAGTAGTATTGCAGTCAGAAAAGTTTTTTATTTTTCTAAATCAGCATATCTCGCTTTTAGTGAACAATGACAGGGTCACAAAACTTACTAATAGAGGATCAGCTCTCAAATTCATATTATTATTATTACTATTATTATTATTATTCCGATTTCTATTATGATCACACTTTCTACTAAGTCTGCGGGAAGACCTAAGGCAGGTCGTGGTGTGCTGTTATGGCTACATTTCATAAGTTGTTTTTCTAACATAACATCACTAACGTTTTTATTATTATTAATTTCCTCCATTTTTTTAAAATTTTCTTTTTTTTATGCTCAACAAATGCCCGCCAATGTTGATGTTCCGTATTTTCAATAATTTCATGTGTATTTTCACTTTTTACGTAAGGAATGAAAATGAGGCTAAATGGAAACGAGGCTACATTTTGTTTGCTCGAATCAAAATAAGTCTTTTAAATGATATTCATATTTTGGGGATTGTCTTAAGTTTATATTTTAGATTAATTGACTTCTACTTTACAAAGAGAAATGGTTTTAGTAAAATGTATCATTACTTATTTTTCTTTTGCAATATTTAACGAATTCAAAACGTATAGCATGTTATATTTTGCTTATTATTAATATATAAACTTTCTTCTCAATTTCATCGTATATATTTAATTACAGTTTTGCATGAATGTGCTGGAAAAGGGATTTCTAAGGATTAGAATTAGCTGTGTATTTTTTTAAATATTTAATAAATTTTATATAATAACAAAGAAATGTAAATGAGAAATATTCCTAAAAACGTAACGCTATTCTGATAAAGTTAATTTCTCTTATGGGTATTTTGTATATGTGTTTGTGGACATCAGTTTTTATTCCAAGGGACTTAAAACGGTGTCTCCTTGAAACTCATTTGTTATGATTTGAGAATAAATGTTTTTTTTTTGTTTTTTTTTGTTTTTTTTTTACATAATTCTTTCTCAGAATTTTATGATTCCTTCTTGCAGTTACAAGCAGGCAATAATGTATTTTGAATTATAAATTTGAGATTTTGCCGCTGTGTCGTTCAAGCGTCATAATTTCGTTTCGTTTTTCATTTTAACATTTCCATTTTGACTTTTACCAGAATTTTTATTCATACTTTAAAAAATATTTTGCAATCGCGATTAAATATAAGCTTAAGAGTAACATTGAATAATGAATTGCAATAAATACATAAAAATAGTAATCTATGATCTAAATATATTTGCACTGTACAAATCAAATCTTTGCTATTGTTGTAGTTCTTTATCACCGAGTACCTCTCTCCGGCAAATAGACGATTCTGAGCGGTATAAATGATACGCTGATGCAGTATCTTGCGTGTAAATACAAGCACAAAAAAGCAACACTGAGATTTAAAAACTTTATTAAAGTTACTTTTTTTTAATTAGCAAATAAAAATTGTCTTCTCTTTGCATAGATAAGGGATAATTTCAAAGGGGTCAGTCGGATTTGATCAACGTTTGGGGCAAGGTTCGTTCATTTTCGATTGGCAAAATTGAAACTTAAATAAAAAAAACAAATTAAAG
Organism: Ascarosepion bandense; assembly: GCA_037127315.1. Taxonomy (NCBI): domain Eukaryota; kingdom Metazoa; phylum Mollusca; class Cephalopoda; order Sepiida; family Sepiidae; genus Ascarosepion; species Ascarosepion bandense. The sequence continues at coordinate 2,010,595 of JBBBDQ010000317.1, forward strand.
AACGTTATTTTTAAAGTTAGAGTAAAATTGAGGCAAAGCAAGTGTTTAGATAAATCGTGTGTGTGAATATATATATATATATATATATATATATATATATATATATATATGAATGAATGACAGAATAAAGAAGCAACAGAGAAGGAAATATGGCTTAATCTGACAATAAGATTAAGACACATTTCCGACTTTGTTCTTTATTTATTCTATCATATTGACGGATTTCGGTCTATATATATATATATATATATATATATATATATATATATGTGTGTATATATATATATATGTATATATATGTATATATATGTATATGTATATATATATATGTATATATATATATATATGTATATATATATATATATACATATATATATATATATATATATATATATATGTATATATATATATATATATATATATATATATATATATATATATATATATATATATATATATATATATATATATATATATATATATATATAGGTTGACAATAAAGTCACTGTACAGTTACTTATATTGCAGTACAAACAGTATCGGTAATTAATTCACTTTACGATATAATTTTATTGTTATTAACCAGAATTAACCAGAACCATTTTAATAAATTTATGGACTGTTGATTAATTATTTTGTCCTAATTGTTCTTGTAAATAGCTATATCGTGAATTTATTGGCACACTACATATATATATATATATATATATATATATATATATATATATAAGTTGACATTGAAGTCCAGTTAACATCCACCAATGACAGTCTGTTTCATGTTTATAAGCAGTCGTCAAGCCATGACGTATAGGGATGAAACTCAGTCCCCTCTGGGTGATGGCTTTAATGTCCACTTTTATATTCAAATACGCTTTATTCCTCATATTGAGCTCTTTAACCCATAAATATAGCAGACCTTAAAACTGTATCTATCTATCTATCTATCTATCTATCTATCTATCTATCTATCTATCTGTCTGTCTGTCTGTCTTGTGTATTTGAGCAACAATCTCTCTTTTATACCGGTTTCATTAAAAATGACAGACAAGATAAATAAACATGTGAAATGTTTATGCATAAAGAGTTTTGTGTATGTCAAGTTCCGAACACGGTAAGCACATTGTTACTGTCTTCATAATTGATATTGCTAAGTGTATTTACAACTAAAACAAAATTAATTTTTGATAATGGCTAAAAATATAGCCGAAAGCGCTCGAAAGTACAAAAGCTTTGGACAATTTTTATATAGTTTGAGTTCCGGAAAGAAAAAAAAATTATACGAACACATGAAAAATTGTATAAATAGCTCAATGGTAAAACCTTGTCTGTCACTTTTTATGAAACCTATATATATATATATATATATAGGTTTTTCCTAGGATCATCAAAGTTAAGCTGCGCAGTACCAAGATGGGTGACTGCTTGAGAATACCTAGTGCTATAAGCTTGGATATGCAATCCCGGAATTGTAAATTAGAATGCCGGGTTCCAATTCCAGTTGGATTCGCTATATATTTAATTACACACAACTCTCCCTAAGAAAGTTATAATTTCACCTCTTCTATTCACACGTGTGCGTTAATTAATTTTGTCGATAAATCATAATCCAAAAATCTCTTATAAACTATTGTAGGCTTTAAATGAACTGCAAAAGGTTGATAAGCTATAAAAAACAAATCAATCAATCAATATGGAACTATATATATATATATATATATATAACCGGAATTTTAGATTTCTTTTGTTTTTTTATTTTGGTGAAACGTAATCTTTCTTATTGTTATTTAGACAATTTAGTTGTTGTAAAACAAATGGCTTTGCTGGCATGACACTGTCAGCTCTCTGCCTTCGGGTAGAGGGCGCTCTCTGCTTCCGAGCAGAGAGCAATAACCCAGTCGTGGTTCCGCCGACGGGTAGAATCACGACTGGGTAAAAATAGACAGACATTTTTTGGCCGGGCCATATAGCCCGGAAATCCCAGTCATAACTGACCATGTGTCACATGTTGCCCTTACTGGGAGGGACAATTAAATATAGTTGCGAAGCAGTACTTGCCTTTGCTACTATGACACTGTCAGCCCTCTGCCTTCGGGTAGAGAGCGCTCTCTGTTTCCGAGCAGAGAGCACTAATCCAGTCGTGGTTCTGCCGAAGGGTAGAATCACGACTGGGGAAAGACAGACAGATATTTTTGGCCTGGCTATATGACCGGGAAAATCCACTATAAAATGACCTCGTGTCACATATAGCCTTGCATGGGAAGGTTGGTAAATACCGTTGCAAAGCAGCTCTTGCTTTGCTACTATGACACTGTCAGCACTCTGCCTTCGGGTAGAGGGCGCTCTCTGCTTCCGAGCAGAGAGCAATAACCCAGTTGTGGTTCCGCCGAAGGGTAGAAGCACGACTGGGTAAAAATAGACAGACATTTTTTGGCCGGGCCATATAGCCCGGAAATCCCAGTTATAACTGACCATGTATCACATGTTGCCTTTACTGGGAGGGACAACTAAATATAGTTGTTATTTAGACACTTATGCAAACACATACTGGTTCTTCACAGCTTCTTTAATATGTCCTGGGGAGTGTTAATCTTCCTACACCTATTTTTCTCCTTATGTAACCCAGAAATTACCCCGTAGTTCACATGTACCCCAGTATATAGTACCCCAGTAATCTTCGATCGAATCACATCTCACTTTCTTCACCCTTAAGGAAATTATCTAACATTCACTGAAATATAGAAGAATTTGCTACTATTTTCGTTGTGCTTAACGAAATTTCTTTTGTCTTAATACTTGGTTTAGTTTATAGAAGGCACCTTTCCGACATTCCTTTGTACTTTTGTATTTCTGTTTAACATTTTCCGTGGTCTGTTACTCTATTACCCAGATAGTTAACTTAGAATTTTGTATTAAATTATTAGACTTAACACAGCTACCGTTGAAATTATCTAAGCTTTTCGAGTGAAGTCCTGACACGATTCAACCTGTTCTTACGATTCTGGATAACAGAGGTAGTTCACGAGAAGAGATATTTTCATCTAATAAGCATTAATCAAATTAGATTTTATGTTTAATACAATTATTTACCATATGTTTCGCCAGCGACTTGATAAATATAAAGCTTTTTTTGTTTTTTTTTATTTCAATGTAACCTATTGAAAGTATTATGAGCATGACTCACTAATATAATCGTTTGTATTGTTAAACGTTTTGTTGGAGAAAACTGATGAGGTAATTCTGCTTAGTTTTTTTTTATTATATGCTAACAAATGTCTTCTTTTTTGAAAGTGAAGAATCTAAAAGCTGCACAAAATTTCTGTTGACATTTTCAGATAAACAGTTGGTTATTACCAAGGATTTTATTACACGAGCGTCATTCAACAAATAAGGTGAGTTTTAGGTATAAGGACTTCTACGAGAGTCATTCAATAAATAAGGTGAATTTTTCGGTATGAGGACTTCTACAAGGGTCATTCAATAAATGTGAGTTTTCGGTATAAGGACTTCTACGAGGGTCATTCAATTAATAAGGTGAATTTTTTGGTAAAAGGACTCCTACGAGAGTCATTCAATAAATAAGGTGAATTTTTTGGTACAGAAACTTCTACGAGGGTCATTCAATTAATAAGGTGAATTTTTCGGTGTAAGGACTTCTCCGAGGGTCATTCAATTAATAAGGTGAATTTTTCGGTATAAGGACTTCTACGAGGATCATTCAATAAAAAGGTGAACTTTTTTGTATAAGGACTTCTACAAGGGTCATTCAATAAATAAGGTGAATTTTTCGGTATAAGAACTTCTACGAGGACCATTCAATAAATAAGGTGAATTTTCGGTATAAAGACTTCTAATACAGATAGAAGCTTACTTTTTTGTTAATTGTTTTCTTTTACTTCCTTTTCAAAACGAATTTAATTATTTTTGCAGATTGAAAAAAAAACTTTGAGAGTTTTGGAGATTAACAAAGATAGGCGATTAAGAAGCATGCTCCAGGATTGAACAGAGGTCAGTTATCAAAATTTTGGTTTCTGAAGGGTGTAAACCAGTTGAAATTCATAGGAGAATGTTAGCTGTGTATGGTGCAACATGTTTCAGCCAAAGAATGTCTACAAATGCGCTAAATTGTTTAAAGAAGGACGGAGCAGTGTTGAGAATAAAGACAGGCCTGGGAGGCCGACAGAAGTGAGGTCTCCTGAGGTGATCGAATCAGTCAATGACCTCATTCAATCTGACAGAAGGGTGACAGTGGATGACATTGCAAGGACTTTGAGCCTATCTGTTGGGACAGCACACAGAACTGTCCATGATGTCCTTGCCTACTCGAAGGTCAGCTGCCGGTGGGTGCCAAAGATACTTACTACCGAGCACAAACAGAAGAGGGTCGAGTTGCCCCATCAGTGTCTTTTCCTCCTTACAGCCCAGATCCTTGCCCCCTTCAGACTTTCACCTTTTAATAATATGTTAATAATATGTTTATAATAATAAGTTAATAATATTATGTAATATATGTAATAATATTTGGTCATATAAAATGTGATAAAAAATATGTAATAAGTATGTAAGCTAGATTTGAAGATTTCAAAAATGTAAAAATTGCACAGTTAAGTATTACCAAGGATTTTGTTATACTAATGTACTAAACGTAAGTGTTTCTTAATTTATTCATAGGCTTATCACATCACGTTTATGTAATAAGCGTGGATCATAATATCTAATAATAATATTTTAATAATGTGTTCGTAATAGTATGTAATGTATGTAATAATATTTGGTAATATAAAATGTGATAAAAATATGTAATAAAAATGTAAGCTAGTTTTGAAGATTTCAAGAATGTAAGAATGTAAAAACTGAACAGAATTTCTTCAGACTTTCAAACAGTTGGCTATTGGCAAGGATTATTATTATATTACTGTATTAAATGTAAGTATTTCTTAATTTATTCAGAGGCTTATCACATCACGTAATCACATGGGGTAATGGATAAAGGCAAGATGTTTGTGTGTGAGTCTGTTTATATGTCTGTATTTTTTCAGCCCTTTTATTTTAGTTTTTGTTTCGGGTTTGGCTCTAAGTAGGTATAATTGTAGTTCTTAGTCTCAGCCATGATACCATTTACTCAGAGGACTTATTTAGCCTTCAAAATTCAGTTTACGACGAAAAAAAACTTATTTGATATCGATACCAGGAAATCAAAATTTGACTTACATCCATTCATTTTTCTTTCAGTCTACGGTTTTGCTTTAACTGGAAACAAGTATTGCTTTTTAGTCTTTCATGTCAACGTCCAAAGAGTCTGAGCTCCAGGACCATGGATTAGTTTTAAAGCTTTCATTACACCCGAGCAACGCCGGGCTGTACTGCTAGTTCAAAGATAAGAGATTCCAATTGAGATCATCATTGATTTCTATTATATCGACACCCGTTCTTTTATTGTCCTATCCTCTAGTTTCTTTTACACTGAGTAATCAATTATTTTAACCCCTGGTTTTATAGACGTGCCTTTTCTATAAATATTTCAATAATAATTGTTCTGATAAGCTTTCTTCCTTGTTTCCCAGACGTTTTTAATTTAAGCACGGTACTATATCGACCGCAAAGGTTCATTTTACTCTTTGAATGGCTAGAGTTAACCGTAAGTTCTATGCTAACAGTTTCTTCTCCCACACTTCTTAATTGTGGAATTCTCTTCCGCCTTTTTACAACTACAATATTAAAAACTTTAACTACAACAGCAGTTATCAACTTTTGTTTTCTCCCAACTAGTCTTTTTATCCTTCTTTCTCATTCTTTCACTTCCTGTAACCCCTTATGTCTTAATATGTTTCATTACGTTGCTTGGGCCGAAATGATTAAAAAGTCATAAAGTATTTATAAATGGTGGTGATGGTCTCCTTGGATTATATTCGTTTAATTCCTACACTTTTCTTTTCACACTCAGTAACTCTTTTTGAGTCTTAGTGGCTTTATCGTCTTGCTTGTGGTGAAATAATTTTAAGCAAAAAAAAAAATCGTCAGAAATTAGAATCAGGAGGAAGATATTAGTCATTTGAATCTCTCTATATAGAGTTGCAGATTAGAAACGTGGGAACGTTTATATATACAATGTACCGATATTTACCTATTCTTCCCACTGAGATGTGATATGATACCGGGTCATCTTTATGGTGGGGAACCCGAACAACTCAGACCCCGCAACGGTCAGCTGCGCTGAACTCGGTGGTGACCACCGATCCACCTCTCTAGTGCAAATGGGGCTGTTCAGCCTCGGGCATCTGTTCCTCGAGAGCGAGCACTTCTGAGTATTTTATTTCACTCAGCTGCGTGACTGTCCTCTGACAAAGACACAAATGAGCCGCACCCTGCCTGAAGGCACAGAGGCAACTGAGAGATGATTTTCCCTAACCGGCAGGTGCAAGGTAAATATTACCATATATACAATGTAGATACAATAGACTTCAAAGATATAATGACGTCATATGCATTTATTCACATAGACACGAACATATATACATATACTTACGTATTTACACACTCATATATAAGAGGACTGTACTGTAGTTAAATGTCGATCAAATTGACGCACACACACATACACACACACACGCGCGCGCACAAACACATATATATATATATTTTTAAGGCATGCTATATTTATGGGTAAAATTACTCAATATCGGGGATCGAGCGTATTTAAATGTAAAAGAGGACATATATATATATATATATATATATATATATATATATATTAAAATTAAAAAATCAGCTGCTTACGCCACCATAGTTTCTACCTTTCGGTATCGTCAGGCGTTAAAATTCACTGATTTCCTAACGCTTTATTTCAGAACGAGCAACAGGAAATGTAAAACGAACAGCAGGAAGTTTAAAATAAGAGGAAGAGTTAATCAGGACGAGCGAAATATTATTGTACATACTTTAATCTGGGTATAAACGAACCCAAAATGTATTTTCATACCAGCATGAAAGTATGTTCAATACTATTTCGCTAGTCTTGACTCTCTGTATATATATTTGATGTATCGAGGCAGCAGATAATTTTCTAAAAATATACTATTAAATATAACAGACAATGAATGTCTATTATGTTTAATCATGGGCTGTTTTAAACATGGTACGTTGGCTTTAATTTCAGGTGAAAATAAAGACAGAAATTGTCCAACATTTGGATAATTGTTTATTATGCTGGTTCTAAGCGGTCTCTCACGCGATGTGACGTCATAGAACCGCATTAAAAATTTCCAACCTGCGTCAGCTATTCTGTGACTCTTAGATGGTGGATGTCTTTATGTTAACGTCCCTGTAACCTCTCTGAAGATGGCTCATGTGAGCCGAGAGCTTAAAACCAACATTATAAAAAATTATCCAAATGTTAGACACTTTTTGTTTTTATTTTCACCTGAAATTAAAGCCAAAATATGATTTTTAGTATGGCTCATAATTAAAGATAATTGACATTCATTGTCTGTTATATTTAACAGTATATGCTTAGAATATATATATATATATATATATATATATATATATATATATGTAGATATAGATATAGATATATATAGTCATCCGCATATATATATATATATATATACTTTTGTGAACATGAACAGGAATTTAGAAATTTGTATGTTTCATATTACTATAAAATTTACTTTTAGTATACACAAATATATATATATATATATATATATATATATATATATATATATATATATTGTTGTATCTATTGAAATTTCCTGTTTAACGGGTGAAAGAGAATAGGTACAAGTTATTCGCAGATAATCATAATGAATGGTAATTTCATGGGCATATGTACACTACCGGCCATAATTATTAGGCCACCCCAGATTTTTATAGGGATGATGTATTTCATACTATTTTTAGTGGATAATTCTAAATGAAAATAGAATGGATTTTTTGTCAGTATTACTCTGCAAAAATTTACAAGGCAAGGAAGCAAAGATGAACTCGTCCGAATCACCCTAAATTTTCTTCATTCTTTCATTGATGAAACTGCAATATAGGTAATTATTAAATATTTATAAATTCATTTGATGAACATGTTATTGTGCAGCATTAACAAAAGAACCATTAGATTTTCATTTACAATTATTCACTTGGCAATAAATATTAACCCTCTAGGGCCATTCGTATCATATTTGATACAGTATTTCCCTATAAGGAAACATTTGTTATTCATTGACTGAGCAGTCAGTACTGCTTTCATTTGAAATTTATAAAATATTTCTCTCAAAAAATTTTTCAGGAAAATATTTCTTTCAAGGCTTGTTTTCATACTGTATCAAATATGATACGAATGGCCCTAGAGGGTTAAAAAGTAGTATGAAATACATCATTGTTTTAAAACACTAGGGTAACCTAATAATTATGCCCGGTAGTGTATGTGACGTTATTTTAACGATTTGCATAAATTGGTGTCGTGTAGTTGTATAGTTCCCCAGTTGGATTTTAAGAGAACCGTTGTATTTTTTCGTTTCTTTCTTTCTTATTTTGTTTGTGTTATTTTTATTTTGCAAACATGGTTTACAAAGAAAACAAAATGATCACCAAAAGACCTACGCCAACCGCTAAGAAATCTACATTAGGCAGTATTAAGAGTCTTATACCATTTTGACTTTTCATATATTGAAAAAACTGTTCACTGCTTTTGATGCCTCAATTTTGCCTATTATTTACATGTTATAGCTGTTTGTTATGTTTTTGTTTTTTTTTTATAATTTTAAGTGTAACGTGGAAATGAGTCGAGGAATCAATATGAAGATTGCCAATACATGAAAAAAGCTATATTCGAAATTGTTAAAATGTCAACATCTGAACATTGTCTCTGGTAAGAGGAAGACTTAATGAACAATTAATTATATAAAGACACACACACACACGACACACACACACACACACACACACACACACACACACACATATATATATATATATATATATATTAGAAAAAATAAATGATCTTGAAGAGTGAAGACATTGATGAGTAATGTATGCTAATTACTGTGATGAGCTTTCTCCTTTGGTAACTTAATTTTATGAATTTGATAACAGTACTAGATTGACAACTAGGTCCCATCACTTTATAATTTAAATTGGTAAATAGTAACCGTAAGTTCTATGCTAAGAGTTTTTTCTCTCTTGTGGAATTCTCTTCTCTTCTTGCTTTTCATGCTTCCGGTTATGATTTATACTACTTTACAGCATATACTATTTATATAAGAGATTCTCGATGATTCGAGAAAAATGATTTATTTTTGAATAAGCAGTAATAGGTTGAGTTTTTACATTGCGGCGTAATGAATATCGATTCAGAATAAGAAATCGAGGATCCGAGTTCGAATTCCAGTTGAGTACGTTACATTCACTTACGCGCAAATACCCTTAGAGAAAAAACATGAATCCATCTAATTGGTGCGAAAAATTTAGTCAAGAAAAGAACCCTGTATAGCGTAATCGATAATATATTACCATTATTATTACTACTCTAGATTCATAAACTCTTCGATCTTGCTACTGATTCGGCTGAAATTTTATATAAATTTTGATAATTTTTATCCACTTTGTAATAATTTCGTATCGCAAGTTTTACAACCAACTCATAGCTGATCAATCCATCTAATTCTCCAAGTCAAATTGTTACTATTTAATTTAAAAGTAAATAAATTAACGCCTAACATCCATGGCGAGCTTGAGTAAATGGAGCAGTGTTTAGGAGAGATGGCAATATGACAATAAATTATTAACCCTCTAGGGCCATTCGTATCATATTTGATACAGTATTTCCCTATAAGGAAACATTTGGTATTTCCCTATAAGGAAACATTTGGTATTCATTGACTGAGCAGTCAGTACTGCTTTCATTTGAAATTTATAAAATATTTCTCTTAAAAAATTTTTCAGGAAAATATTTCTTTCAAGGCTTGTTTTCATACTGTATCAAATATGATACGAATGGCCCTTTAGAGGGTTAATAGCTGAAAACAGCAAGAAATTGTGGCTGATTGCCAATGTCCTGAAACCACACGGTACTTAGAAGTAGATGACCCAGTCATCTGAAAGACAGTTTTTTATAGATTTCTAATTTTAAACTGTTTTATGTTTTTACTCTTCGTATCTAATTTTAAACTAAATACATTTCGAATTGAAATAGCCAACAAAAGGCTTGATAAACTGTAAAAAAAGAAGATCCCTTCCAAAAGCCGGGCAAAGTATTAAGAAGCAGAACTATATCATTCGAAAACAAAGAAAAGAATACTGAATTGTTATGTAATATCAATCTTCCTATATGACAGTAAATCCTGAGCAATCCCCTCTCAGATGAAGAAGAGACTTGAAGCGACAGAATTGTGGTTCTACAGGAGGATAATGAGAATTCCATCGACCGAACATTTGAGCAATGACAAAGTTATAGTGACAATATCAACAAAAAGGATACTTATTATCAGAAGATAACGTGCTTAGAAAACTTTATAATAAGGAAAGAAGGCCAAGCTTGAGCTTGAATGAATGGATTGTGTTTGGGTGAGATGGCAAAAAGATAAAATTTATTAAAAGCTTCAAGAAATTGTGGAGAGCCATGATCACCAAAAATCCTAAAGAGACACGGCACGTAAGAAGTTTTACATTTTATCGATTAATATCAAAATAAATTGATTAACACGAAAGTGAATATTGAACAAGTATTGATAAATTTTAAGAGATTATTTGTTTACGTATAAAACCAATGACAATGTTCAGATATTACCAAATATTTTGATAAAATGTGATGTAGCTATTTGGTAACGGGGGAAGATTTCAATTCATATCTAGCACTTAGAAATTAAAAATTCAACTGTTAGTCAGTGTGTAGGGATGCTTACCGTACAAATATTTACATTCAAATTGCTTAGATCGAAATTTCAGTCTGCCTCGTTACGTGAAAATAAACATTATTAGTATTTTCTATATTTTTATGTATATTTTAGATCTTTAAAGTACTTGAAGTTTTTATCTCTAAAATTCTTCTTTCCTTGGACTCCTCGTAATTCAGACATTAAAAGTAGGAGATTGAACTACACCCTGTTGGATCCCTTTTAATTTATGAAGAAATAACTAAGATATTTATGTCATTAAGAAAGACAATCTGTGAAGTATCGACAAAATATTTCGAAAATTGATTTAAAATAATTGTAATAGGTGTCAATATGAATACGAGCATGTGTTGTGTGTTGTGTGTGTGCAAAAATTCAGATATAAGTAAATATATATTTGTAAAAAAAATCAATATAAAAATGACAAAGAAAATCTAATTTTAGCCAACGCGTTTCGTCCTCTGATGAACTTCATCAAGGCAAATATAAGTAATTTATTTTGCAACAAATATTTATAAACAGAAATAAAAATGTCGTTAGTTTTTAAGAATGTTGAATTCTAAAAAGCTAGCGACTTTGAATGCGGCATTATTTTTTTGTATAAGCGTTTCACCCCGAGCAAGGCATTTCACTGCCACTACTGCGCAGGGGGCTACACAGAGTGGAGGAAGGATGGTTAAATATAGGAAATATCAGAGGGTGGGTGATAGGCGGGTAAGGATACAGAGAATGAGGGTTGGGTAGATGAGAGTGTTCTGAGAATAATTGGAAGTTAGTGTGATAGGAGGTGTCTATTGACCCTAAATTTAAACACCTGGAGATTGTAGCTGTCGGGAAAGCAGACTTGTAAAATAATTTATAAAACAAAATATTCAGAAAGTACACTAACTACGTCCAGGATCATACAGTATATCAAATTTCTTAACAAAAATATAGGCTATAACAATCTGATAGATTTAAAAACAGCGGCGATAAAAAATGTAAAAAACAGAAACAAAACCAAAACAAAACAGAAACGCTTAAAATGAAATGCAATCGACTCGTATTTATTTAGACATATGGGGCCCTCAGAAATTTAACATTTCAAATTAAGCGACTCTGACCCTTCAGCGTTCCACTCGATTATTAATTGTAACCAGCGTCTGTGATAATTTGTTCTTTCCCCCCATTTATATCATTCACTCAACAAATGCATGATTCTGAAGAAGTCCTCTTGAAAGACGAAACGCTAGGTAGAATTATTTTCTATTTTGGCAAATAATTATCGACGTGTATATACCTAGGACCTGTTACGTAAACTTTACAAAAGCTCACGGGAATTTAAGAGAATAGTCAGTAACATCCTCATCTGTGAAAGTAGCCATTATTTTCCGTGTCTCGCCAAATATATTGCATATATATCGATATCCCACCACTAGGGAAAAAAAAACTATTCTCTTGCAAATTCTATTCTATGCTACAGTTTTTTCTTGGTAATGCTTTGTGTTCACGCGTCTATGTGTATGTATCTATAGATACATGTAATCTCAGCATGGGCATTGCTGACATCTAAACATTATGGATGTGCAGGCGGTGAAATTAATCAAATGTGAGCCGAGTTCAAATTCAAGTCGAATTCGTTACTTTTACATTCCGCTCAGATATCCATATCGAAGATATGAATCAATCTGTTCGCCCCGGCCTGTTTCTACTCATGGATTAAGTAGCTGGTTTCTACTTAAATATACATATTGTCCTACATCGATGGCACGACTCGGAGTTTTATGCTTTATGCAATCATCAGGTGCATGTTACAAACTGACCGTTTTCACTCGATGTTCATGGGAGTTATATCTTATAAATTGAAGTTAAATCATATAATATGCGCCTGATGATTGTATAATGTCTAGAAGTAAAACCGTATGTAACTCTGACTAAGCACATACTTGTCGGCAATGGACATACTCGTTTATCGAGAAGACAGCCATGATGTATGTTTTGGTAAAAATATATACAATTTTCGATTGATAAGTGTAATACACACTTTATATATATATATATATATATATATATATATATATATATATATAATGACACTGATTTGCTAAATATTAGCATAATGTGATGAAAAATGTACCAAGCATAATAAAAGGAAAGTCGAAATCTTAATGGTATTATTAGAGTGAAAAGAATAAAGAATTGTTTTTATCAAATCATATTTTAAGCATTTTTAGAACGTTAAAAATTTTGCTTAAAAATTCTATTTTTTTTTTTTCTATACCTCGAGCAGGAAAAACTAGTATAGAAAATTCTAGTATCTTTTCGCAGTGAAAAACACATTGATTCGAAAATTTTTACAAAAATCAAATAATTGTCGGATTTTAGTTAAACTTTCCGATTTTATTCACAAACGAATTAAATTGTTTGAGATAGGTCTTTCTTTAGAAAATATTGTTAAAAATATTTTTTTTTTACATCTGTTACCCAACACTTATTTAATTTTATGAAATTTCGAGAAAGTAAAGTTTTGACCCGTTCATATTAATTAAAAGCAGAACTTGGAGAATTTAAATAATAAATTTCTTTTTGAAAAACAGTACCCCACTTACTGTAAATCTGTTCTGAATAATAAAAATAAAATTTTGATAGAAGTAAGACGTTATTTAATTAAAAAATACTTCTAATTGCTTTTAAGAATAAGATATATTATCGACACTATGTTTAAGAAATAAACATTTCGATTACTAATGAATTCATACAAGAATTGTTCTAATTTTTTATTAATATTATAATTAGAATAATCTATAAAGTTTTAAATCTTTTAAAATCCTGTCTTAAGCTTTGCCGGTTAGTTAAGATTGTTATTAAATTAAAACTATACTGACTTATCGAAAATGGAAACACTTATTATAATATAGCCAACCAAACCAATTAAAATTTTAAAATAATTATTATTTGTTTTTTATTTTTTATTTTTATGCTTTGTTTTTTGTTCTATGTGCATTAGATACCTTTTTTGTAAGTACGGACCTCTACACACGACATAATCTGAAAATGAGAGCGATAACTAAGGTAGATTTAATGCCAAAGTACTTAAAATTCAATAAAATTTTTGACTACGGAGAATATTATTAATTATAATTTTTAGATGATTTGGTAGTTAAAATTTAAATATAAATTGCGCTTACGTTGCATTCCTCTATTCCTTTTTACAGATATAACCACCATAAACAAAATTAGATAAACTTCTGTCAACACTCTAACTAAACAGTTGTCGCAGTGCTAAAACTGCGTTTATGCGATATTTTAAAGTACAACTAAGTAATATTTATTTGAACTCACATTAATTCAACCTTAAACCAACTAATATTCTTTAAATAATTATTCAGAAAAGTATATTTATTTTTTTGTAAATTTATAAAGAGGATTAAATGTGATGATGGATAAAAGTGATGTTTGCAGTTTCAAAACAAAAAAACGCTTCCAGTCAGTTTAAATTAGTTTCGAAATAGAGAAAAAAAGTAATTCTCTTAAAAGAAATATTAAATTTAATCTATTAGCTGGAAATAAAAACTAAATTAACAGCTTCGAGAAAATGTTTTAAGAACTTTAAAATATAAAAGCTAAAACTCAGGCATCGCGTTTCTGTCACATTACCTATATATATATATATATATATATATATATATATATATATATATATATATATATATATATATATATATATATATATATATATATACCATACATAAAATGTAACAAGTTACATTTTATTATCATAAAACATGTTTATATATATATATATATACACACATATATATATATTGTTGAATATATATATATAGTGTTGAACTATATATATATATATATATATATATATATATGTGTGTGTGTGTGTGTGTGTGCGTGTGTGTGTGTGTACATATTTATTCTTTGGTGTGAATGACATAAATATTTTTTTAGTTCAATGTCTCTCGACTTATGAGATTTTTTTTTTTGTTAGATAAATTCATTTACTCAACCCTTTTCCCCATTATTGAAATTTTAATTCTCCATTCTATATTGCAGTGTTAAATGATTTCACTAGCGCTTGATCGATGGTAATCTATTTATTTTTATTCCAATAATTTTAAAAAGCACGGAAAACCTCTTAAATTCTCTATTTCCAGTTAATTTAAATACATTATCGTACGGTCATCTCTGTACTTTGACTGATATATATATATATATATATATATATATATATATATATATATATATATATATATATGTTCACTAAGTGTATATCTAGTACAGGAACCAAAGTTAGGGATATGTAGGTTCGGGCTTTTTGCGTGTATTCTAACATCAACTATTGACGAAATACGTAACTATATCAACAAGGCAGGCCGCGTTTTGATTTCTTACATATATATATATATATATATATATATATATATATATATATATATATATATATATTCACTAAGTTTATATCTAGTACGGGAACCAAAGTAAGGGATATGTAGGTTCGGGCTTTTTGCGTGTATTCTAACATCAACTATTGACGAAATACGTAACTATATCAACAAGGCAGGCCACGTTTTGATTTCTTACATAGATATATATATATATATATATATATATATATATATATATATATATATATATATATATATATATGTGTGTGTGTGGGTCGAGTTCTTTGAAATATACATTTAGTTATGGTATATCCAGGATAAGATATTTGCGAAAACATCTAACAGTTAACCACTAAGGGGAAACTCGATTTTAGGTACAGGTTACTTCGAAATTAATCAATCTGATAGTAACAATTATTAATCATTATGATCATTCTTATTACAAATTATTATTATTTATTAGCATTATTATTTTCTTTTATTAGTCATATTTGTTATTATATATTTTATTATTATTGCTTATCATTACGTAATTGTTGTAACGTATAACACTTTATATTATTTATTATTAATATCATTATTTATAATGTTTATTTTTCCATTGTTCTTTTTATTTATTATTATTATTATTATTATTATTATTATTATTATTATTATTATTATTATTATCATATTTATGTTAATATTATGTTATTTAATATTATAATATATTTACATTAATATTATAATTTTCTCTGTATTATTTTATTTATAATATAATTATAATTGTTTATTTATTTATATTAATATTTGTTATAATATAATTAATTGGTTTTATTTATTAGCCTATATTATTTGATATCATTTATTATTAATAGTAGTATTATCATCCTTTCTTATTAGTCTTGATAAGATAGCATATTGCTTGTTGTTAATAATTATTATTTTTATTAATTAATTTTATTTATTTGTATTTATGGTTATTTATTTAATCATTTATTATTATTTATTATTAGTTCAATAAGGCATTTTTATTTATGCTTAATTTTTTATTATTTCTCTATTTTATTATTAATCTGTATATTTTATTTCGTTAATATTGTAAATCATGATCATCGACTATTGTTTACACTAATTTATTATTATGTATTGTATTTTAATTAATTTTAATGTTATTTAATATTTATTTTCTATTTATTATAAATTTGATATTATTTAATATTAGTTTTCATTACTACTGTATATTTTTACTATTATGATTATTATTATTAAATATTATTTGATTTCTATTTTCTATTAAGAATTATTAACTTTTTATTTTTTTTATTAACATAATAAAGTATCAAATATAACTCTTATAACTGTTTATAACTCTTTAATAATATTATAATTGTATGCTGATTATTATTCGTCTTGTATTATTTACTTTAACTTATTATTATTAATTTTAATATTATTTAATATTTATTTTCTATTTATTATAAACTTTATGTTATTTAATATTAGTTTTCATTACTACTGTATATTTTTACTATTATTATTATTATTATTAAATATTATTTGATTATATTGTCTTTCGTTATTGCGCATTAATAATTATTTTTTTTTTTTATTAATATAATAAAAGTATCAAATATTATAACTCTTATAACTTAACTCTAATACTTGATTATAACTCTTTAGTAATATTATAATTGTATGCTATTTATTATTTGTCTCGTATTATTTCAGGGTTGGTCTTTACTATTTTTCTTCTCCTTATTCTTTTTATTGTTGCCGACTATCATGGCGTTGTTGGTTGTGACTGTGTTAAAATGTTCTTGTAGAAAAAGTGACAATGTAGACGTTATTTGAACAATGATAGTGCTGTAGGGTTTAATGTTGGTGGCGGCGGAAACAACTGCTTGAAACGGAGGAGGCGATCAGAAGTAATGAACAGGTTGGAGTATGTTTCATCTTCACTTTCTTCTTCTTCTTCTTCTTCTTCTTCTTCTTCTTCTTCTTCTTCTTCTTCTTCGCGTTCCCGGTGTCGCCATTTAACGGAGGTAAACTGACCAATAAGGGACAAGAAACATGGCGAATCCGGCCGGAAACAATATGCGTGAGATGACATCAACTCGTTTGGCCCTGAGCTTTGCCTTGGGATTTGGTACTGTGACGTCGAGAGTGACGTTGTCTGTTTCTAAAGCTCCCAGAGGATTGTCGCCAGCTTCATCCTGCAAAAACAAGAAGACGACAAAAAAAAAAAAGAAAAAAAAAAGAAAAACAAAAAACAGTTAATCAACGAAAGAGTCAAAAATTATATACTTACATATTTGCAGGAGTTAGACAGGCAATAGGAAGAAGATGTATATTTTAAATTATAACAGACATGACAGAGAATATGACAGAGAATGATATACCCCAGAAATCGATATAAAAGCTTCAGTTCGAAATTCCAAGCACCTGACGAAGGCTGGAGCGTACATCACCGAAACATCGTAAACATAACAATAAAGATGATGACAACAGTCGGAACAATGTCAATAATGTAAATACTACGTCATCTTAGAAGTATAGATAAAGAATATAACATACATGATTACATAGAAACTGACACAACGTTTCACTGATTTACAAGATCATATATATATATATATATATATATATATATATATATATATATATATATATATACTGTTAAATATACTGTTAAATATAACATAAACCAACATAATAATAAAATATCCAAATGGAGAATTTTTGTCTCTATTTTCACCTGAAATTAAACCGAAAATACGATGTTTAGTACGGCTCATAGTTGAACATAATAGACATTCATTGTCTGTTAATTTAACAGTATATGTTTAGATAATTATCTGTTGCTTCGATACACTATATATATATATATATATATATATATATATATATATAGGGAGAGAGAGAGAGAGAGAGAGAGAGAGTATATTGAGACACCAGAAAATTTTTCTAAATATATATTGTTTAATCATGAGCCGTTCTAGGCATCGTATTTTGGCTTTAATTCCAGGAGAAAATAAAGACAAAAATTGTCCAACATTTGGATAGTTTTTTTTATGCTGGTTGTAAGCATTCGACTCGCGAAAACCATCTTCAGAAAGGCTACAGGGACGTTAACATAAAGACATCTACCATCAAAGATAATATTATCTTATGTTGGCATAAAACATTTCTATGCAACGATAACAGTCACCGAATAGCAAACGCAGGTTGTAAAATTGTAATGCGATTCTATATATATATATATATATATATATATATATATATATATATATATATATCAAGAACTATATTGATGAAATATGGATGACAAGTTTTTAAAATGTTTTTGTGACGTGTTTCGTCCTTTAGAACTTCATCGGACTAAATTTGTTATGATGGGCTGATTACACATACGCACAGACCAGCGATACTGGAAATTTAAATTTATTTTTAATTTATTTAATCTTAATTTTTTTTAAATTTCATTTAAATTCTTTTTATTTTTGTTTCCATGATATTTGCTACTAGAAGTTCTACCAGGTGATTTTTTAAATCGTTTCACCCCAAGCAAGGTGGTACCGCCACTGGTGTACAGGGGCCTACATAAAAGAAAAGTGAAGTTTTAAGCGGAGGAAGAGCGAGGGAAAGACGACCCAGTTACTGGGGGTGTCAGAAAAAGAGCAAGAGAAGGATAAGAATACCAGTGTGAAGACAGTCGCGAGGGTAGAATGAGAAAAGAAAAGAACAAGATACACGAGGTGATGGGGAAAGGACGAGAGAGTTAATTGATCAAAAGATGGGAATTGACGTTGCATTTAAATTCTTGGAGATTGTAGCTGTCAGGGAAGTAAGTATACGGAAGGGAGTTCTACAGGCGGGAAGTACAAGAATGGAAGCTGCTGGAGCAGAAGTGACGGCTGCATTTAGTTGATTTAACTGTAAAAGGGCGGGATCTTGTTGCCAGTCTAGTTGCTCGAGTAAATTCTTGTGAAGGGGCAACAGTGAGTTAAGCTCGTCAGAGTAGAAGCCATGAAAATATTTATAGAAGAGACAGAGGGAAGCCAAATTGCGCCGGTGAGAAAGTGGATGGAGCCGAGCTGCCAGTTCAGGACCGATCGCGCTAAAGATTCTCCTTTGGAGCCTGTTGAGAACACTGAGGTGAAAGGCAGGGGCGCCCGACCTGATATGACAACAGTATTTAATGCACGGACGGATGGTTGGAAAGTGTCGCAAAAACCAGGGCTCACTACGAGGAAAATGTTCAGGGAGTTGACCGTAAAAGTCATCCACAGCAGAATTCTGTCTTTGCCCTGAGAACATTTCTCCATTCTTGGCAGAATTTCTATGATCAGTGTCAGATATCTACCAACAAATTGTTTAGAGAGTGCCTTGATTGCAAGGTCATCTACAGTATACATATATCTTGGCTCTTACAATATTTCACCATTCCTAGCAGAATTTCTATTATCAGTGTCAGATATCTACCAACAAAATGTCTAGAGAGTGCCTTGATTGCAAGGTCATCCACAGAATACTTGCATCGTGGCTCTTTAAACATTTCACCATTCCTGGCAGAATTTATATTATCAATGTCAGATATCTACCAACAAAATGTCTAGAGAGTGCCCTGATTGCAAGGTCATCTACAGTGTACTTGCGTCTTCGCTCTTTCAAAATTTCACCATTCCTGGCAGAATTTTTATTATCAGTGTCAGATATCTACCAACAAAATGTCTAGAGAGTGCCTTGATTGCAAGGTCATCTACAGTATACTTGCTTCTTGGATCTTACAACATTTCGCCATTCCTGGCAGAATTTCTATTATCAGTGTCAGATATCTACGAACGAAGTGTATAGAGAGTGCCTTGATTGCAAGGTCATCCACAGTATATTTGCATTTTGGCTCTTACAACATTTCACCATTCCTGGCAGAATTTTTATTATCAGTGTCAGATATCTACCAACAAAATGTCTAGAGAGTGCATTGATTGCAAGGTCATCCACAGTATACTTGCCTCTTGGTTCTTACCATATTTCACCATTTCTAGCATAATTTCTATTAGCAGTGTCAGATATCTACCAACAAAATGTCTAGAGAGTGCCTTGATTGCAAGGTCATCTACAGTATACTTGCTTCTTGGATCTTACAACATTTCGCCATTCCTGGCAGAATTTCTATTATCAGTGTCAGATATCTACGAACGAAGTGTATAGAGAGTGCCTTGATTGCAAGGTCATCCACAGTATATTTGCATTTTGGCTCTTACAACATTTCACCATTCCTGGCAGAATTTTTATTATCAGTGTCAGATATCTACCAACAAAATGTCTAGAGAGTGCATTGATTGCAAGGTCATCCACAGTATACTTGCCTCTTGGTTCTTACCATATTTCACCATTTCTAGCATAATTTCTATTAGCAGTGTCAGATATCTACCAACAAAATGTCTAGAGAGTGCCTTGATTGCAAGGTCATCCACAGTATACTTGCTTCTTGGATCTTACAACATTTCGCCATTCCTGGCAGAATTTCTATTATCAGTGTCAGATATCTACGAACGAAGTGTCTAGAGAGTGCCTTCATTGCAAGGTCATCCACAGTATATTTGCATTTTGGCTCTTACAACATTTCACCATTCCTGGCAGAATTTTTATTATCAGTGTCAGATATCTACCAACAAAATGTCTAGAGAGTGCCTTGATTGCAAGGTCATCTACAGTATACTTGCTTCTTGGATCTTACAACATTTCGCCATTCCTGGCAGAATTTCTATTATCAGTGTCAGATATCTACGAACGAAGTGTATAGAGAGTGCCTTGATTGCAAGGTCATCCACAGTATATTTGCATTTTGGCTCTTACAACATTTCACCATTCCTGGCAGAATTTTTATTATCAGTGTCAGATATCTACCAACAAAATGTCTAGAGAGTGCATTGATTGCAAGGTCATCCACAGTATACTTGCCTCTTGGTTCTTACCATATTTCACCATTTCTAGCATAATTTCTATTAGCAGTGTCAGATATCTACCAACAAAATGTCTAGAGAGTGCCTTTATTGCAAGGTCATCCACAGTATACTTGCTTCTTGGCTCTTACAACATTTCATCATTCCTGGCAGAATTTCTATTATCAGTGTCAGATATCTACGAACGAAATGTCTAGAGAGTGCCTTGATTGCAAGGTCATCCACAGTATACTTGCATCTTGGCTCTTACAACATTTCACCATTCCTGGCAGAATTTCTATTATCAGTGTCAGATATATACCAACAAAATGTCTAGAGAGTGCCTTGATTGCAAGGTCATCCACAGTATACTTGCATCTTGGTTCTTACAACATTTCACCATTCCTGGCAGAATTTCTATTATCAGTGTCAGATATCTACCAACAAAATGTCTAGAGAGTGCCTTGATTGCAAGGTCATCCACAGTATACTTGCATCTTGGCTCTTACAACATTTCATCATTCCTGGCAGAATTTATATTATCAGTGTCAGATATCTACCAACAAAATGTCTAGAGAGTGCCTTGATTGCAAGGTCATCCACAGTATACTTGCATCTTGGCTCGTACCATATTTCATCATTTCTGGCAGAATTTATATTATCAGTGTCAGATATCTACCAACAAAATGTCTAGAGAGTGCATTGATTGCAAGGTCATCCACAGTATACTTGCATCTTGGCTCTTACAACATTTCATCATTCCTGGCAGAATTTATATTATCAGTGTCAGATATCTACCAACAAAATGTCTAGAGAGTGCCTTGATTGCAAGGTCATCCACAGTATACTTGCATCTTGGCTCGTACCATATTTCATCATTTCTGGCAGAATTTATATTATCAGTGTCAGATATCTACCAACAAAATGTCTAGAGAGTGCATTGATTGCAAGGTCATCCACAGTATACTTGCATCTTGGCTCTTACAACATTTCATCATTCCTGGCAGAATTTATATTATCAGTGTCAGATATATACCAACAAAATGTCTAGAGAGTGCCTTGATTGCAAGGTCATCCACAGTATACTTGCATCTTGGTTCTTACAACATTTCACCATTCCTGACAGAATCTTTAATATCATACTATGAAGTATCTAATAACAAAAGTTATGGAAGGAAAAACGTATCTAAATGAATTCAGCTAGATAAAATAAAAAATTAAAAGATAAATTTAAATTCCCCACACCCCTTGTTCGTGCGCATACGTAGTTGCACCATTAAAGGCGTCACTCGAAAGCTTTTTTTCCAATGTATCATCCCATATTTTTCACATATATTTTGCTTCAATAATTTAATCACATACGTATTTAGATACTTCCACTCATTTTCGATATGTAAATTTTAAATTGAATTTTTTTTAAAATAAAAAGGTTTTCTCGAAACTTCCAGTAAGCAAAATACTCTGGTGTATTTCAAACAAAAATCATATTGATTGGAATCTAAATTTTTTCAATTTTTTTCATCTTCTAATTTTTCGGCGATATTTAAGTGACCGACACATTTGTAAGCAAAAGTCAAATCTTGTTTTTAAAAATTTTGCAAAAAAATATATATTTGTGACACATGATTTTTGAAAAATTAAAAAATTTAATGTAAAATTAATCTGATTTACACAGGTATGATTTACAGCATGAAATTTAATATAAAACTATTTCTTAAACACATAGTTTAACTTCCTGACCTTTCTACCGTATGTGTCGACAGATTTGACAGATGCGAGATAAGATAAGTGTACGGTGATCGCAAATGACATAGTTGTACAATTTTTTCTGTAAAGGGAAGAAACTCTGAAACATATGACCATACAAACAAAAACTTCATATACGCAAAAACAAAAAAAAATTTAAAAAAAGGAAGGCACCACGATTTTTATGAAACTTTTTAATTTTCGATTAGTAAACAATCTTCACTTAATAAGTTTTTAATCTAACCTCAACAAATGTTTAAAGTATCTTTAAAATATTTTTGAAACTTTATAAATTATTGTAATTAAAAAAATGAAAACAATTCTTTGAAAAATTTTATTCTTAATTTGTTTTTCTTCAGACTATAATGTCCTTAATTTATATTATATATTCAAGCAATTAAAAGGCTTATCAAAATAAATAATATCATAATTATATTGTATTTTATTATTTTATTATTACGAGGAGACTTTCGGAAATAAAAGCAAACTTTTAAAAAAAAAATAGATGATATACATTTCTTCATGAGTCCTGCGTTTAACTCATAAAGCCAATTATCGCAACAAAATTTAATTTCTTAAAATTTCCTGAATTTAAGTGAGGAGTAACAGATGCAAAAAATATTTTTACCGAGATTTTGAAAAAATTATAATTTAAAAAATAATTGCATTCATTTGTGAATAAATTACTGAAAGTTTCATTAAAATCCGACAATTATTTGATTATTGCAAGAATTACCAAATTAATGTTTTTGTCATCGGAAAAAAAAAACAAAAACTGAGTTATGTAATATTATGTTTTTCTATTGTAAATTCTCGTAACGATTCGGCTCCGGGCTAACTACAATCAAAACAAGATTTTTACCAAAATTTCGAAGCGAGTAATGTTTTTTTTTAAATAATTAAAAATACTGTAATCTTTCTTCTTATTAATAGTTTTAACATTTTGATGAAAAAGGTTTGTTTTTATGAAGTTTGCGGCATTTTTCATTCATGCGATGACGTTTTTTAGCGATTTAGTAGAAGTACCTAGTAGATATATATATATTAATAAATATTATATATATATATTGTTTAATTTTGATAATGTTTAGCGCGAAGGTTGTTGTTTTTAGTGGTTTTGTTAGTAAAATATATTTTGGCAAACAGATTTTGTATCGTAAAGTACTTGATATCGGAGTGTTGATATATATATATATATATATATATATATATATATATATGTATATCTCTCTTATCTCGCACCTTTTTTCCGTGTTGCTTAACCTTACATCAATTCAACACGGCCGTCCGTTAATTTTTAAGTTACAATTCTCTTTCCTTTTTTTGCGAACCCAGACGATGTCAATTTTTCTTTTCTTGTTGATTTGATTTTATTTTGTTTTATCTTTTTCTATTTTTCTTTTTCTTTTTCTTTTTTAATTTCTTTGCAAATCTATTTAAAAAGGAAAATTAGACTGATTTTTCTCCAGTTTCTGAAAGGATTTTTCTGTTGGTGAGGTGATGCGTTACCCCCGTGGGGATTTTCATATCGAAATGATCACCCAACATCATTGAATTAATCATTTTTTAATTTATATATATATATATATATATATATATATGGCCGTATCTGATTACCGGGCACACCGGGTACGGGTCCGGGCCGATCCGTGCAATCCTAGTGAAAATCCGGGAAAGGAAAAATGTCTTCGTCAGAAACCAAACAAAACAATTCACGAAGAAAGAAAGAAAGAAAGAAAGAAGAAAACATCCGAACGAACGCAGTAAAAATCTGTTTGTTTATTTATTAATTTTGGGAGAAAAGACTGGTTATACTCAGAAAGTCCAAACCCGATTTCCTGCTTTCTTTCACGTTCTGTGCCTAATTTCCATTTGAATAGCCGAAACGAATTTCTGGAAACGGATGACACTGATGACGTCATCATATTGTCAACTAATAAATCAGGGCAATTTTCTCTGTGCCCGGTGTTTTTTTAGCATCAGCTACGGCCCTATATATATATATATATATATATATGGTTATGTCAATTTTACATTGCGACATGGAAATTTTTATGTTTCGAGATCAATTCTCATCATCAGGCAATGTTGGTGTGGTTGTGCAGAAGATTTACATTTAAATGACAAATACTTTCGGTTTACTGTGAATATCTGTGGATTTTTTCTTTTGTGTGTGTGGCTAATCAGAATGGAGGTTCACTTTGGGGTTTGACCCCGAAGAATTTCTGTGCTAACCAACATTTTTCCTCCTCTTTTTTCTTTTTCCTTGACCCTATTCTTCTCTTATCTATTTCCCTTCGCATTTATCTGATCTTATCATTTTCCCCTTCAGTTTTATTACATTTGATGTGATATTCCTTTTTTGTAGTACCCATCTCCTTTCTCGTCCCCTTTAGTCTATTTGTTAAAAAAAGATCTTTTCCAAAGGAAACCTCGAACTGCTATTTTTTCGCTCCATCTATCAATTTGCTGTAAAGTTTATTATCCTGATACAAAGCGGGGAATTATTAAAAAAATAAAACAAAACTAACTTATTCTATTTTTGGCTTTATTTTTATTTTTATTTTTATCTAATTCGTCAGTGAGCATGTTATTTAATTTAGATTTTATCCATTTTCTAATGTGAATAATTTACAATGTCTACATATGACATTAATTTTGTTGCGTTTATTTAATAAATTTTTATTTTTGAGGGATCTAATAATAAATAGTTTTTCACATAAGCATAATGAACATGGTTCATTTAAGGACTTACATATTTCAGCTTCTTTTAGGATTTTCTACTTTATTTTGGGTGTCTTTTTTGTTTCCTTTAGGTACCAATGATATCTCAATAGGGATGTTCTGTTTCTGCATTTGCTATTATTAAATGAAGAGGCATGCTGGTAAATTCTCTGCTTTATAGTGTTTTTAGTACTTCCTATATAGACTTTTATATTGTTTGGGTTTTCCTTCATCGATATTTCGCATTGATAGATTATCGATTCCGTCAAACACCTATTTTCTAGCGGACAGTTTATGGGGTTTTCACAATTACATTTTTTCTTGTCTAAGTTGTTATTTTCTGTTGTCTGGTTATTTTTACTGGTTTTGTTGAATTTTTTAAAAATATTATTATTGTGTTTTTTTATAATTTTTTTCTCGATTATTCATACAGCTGTAACTTAATTTTATAGTGTTTTATTAAAGATCTTACTTAGTGGATTTTTCTCCGGGAAGTGTTTCCTAATTAACTCGAGGAATTTTCTTCCCAACCTACCATTTATCATCTGGTTGTAAGGGGATGTGCACCAGATGATTTTCCTATTCCTATTTTTTCTTCGAGGGTTGCTTTTCTTATTTACATATTTAATATGTATTTTTCAATGCAGTATTATAAAAATCGCTATGTTTATTGAACACTTCCTCATTAACCAAGTTTATACTAATTCTGTATTCTATTGATGAGGGTATATGCTTGATGATAGAAGGAGGGTGGTTAGATTTTGGGTGGATGTATAAAGGGTTTGTGTTTGTTTTTTCGTATGGTTGGTGTATATTTTTCTCTTGTGAGTCCTCTTTACTTGGAATTATATATATATATATATATATATATATATATATATATATATATATATATATATATATTGTCCTACGTGGATGGTACGACTCGAATTTCGATGCGTTATGCAATCATTAGGTGCATATTACAAACTGGCTGTTTAATAGATTTGGATTTAACTTTACTCGATGTTCATGGGAGTTAAATCATATAAAAATAAATTCACCTGACCGGACCCCTGTGGATTTCTTTTTTTAGGCAGTACTCAAGGACAAAGTTTATCGTTGAAAATCAAAAATGTTTGGTGATTTTAAAAATTATATAAGAAATACATTTTAAATAATACACAAACAGACTTGTGCAAAGTTTAAATTTTGATGAGAGTTGATAAATTTTAGGCGCCTTTGTATTTTGCACAAAATTTAATTGTCATTATAATTAATAATTGTATTAGGAAATAAAATTGTATATGTAATATCAAAATAAATGTTATCATTGATTATCCCTCCACTTTTAGGCGTAATTTATATATATATATATATATATATATATATATATATATAGTCATCCGCAGACAGATATGTTTCGATGAATCATAGCTATTCAGTATGGTTAGACAGCCGATTGCTTTTTACCCAGGATTGAAACCCTAATGAATTGGGATCAGTCAGCGATTCTACCTCTGAGCTCCGGGCGCTCAGTAGAAGGAAGCAGACATTTTAGCGTGTATATTATCAGTATACACGTCCAATAGCTGAGAGTGTTCTAATTCATTGTTGAATGAACGATGCGTAGATGCCAGAATAGCTACTGTTTTTCAAAGTCTGCCATATATATATATATGTAGTGTTTACTTTTTATTAATGCGTGATTATTTTAGTCAGCTGTAGATGACACCAGTAATTTTTATTCTATTTTTCCTAATGAAGGTATTAATTATTTTGGTGTTGTTTATTTTAAATTATTTATAAAATAATTTACTACGAACACTAAAAAATTAATATGAATCATTTTGTTACAAAATAAACTTTGAATGATTAAATAAATTTTGAATAGGTATGTACATGGGTTCTACACATTGTTTCATTTGCAAAGTATACTAAACCTCAAAACGGATTAACGCTCTTTTTCTCAAAGACAGCATCAAAGATTGTGTTTTGATAGATTATTGAATTATATATTGACATTGCGAGATTATATATATCTAGATAATATGTACCTATTGCTGGGTAGACTTACAAAATAAGCTTTGCATGGTCAACACAGATTTCAAGGATTTCATGATTGGTTAAAACCTGAATTTGTTGATTTTTATGTCTACACTGCTTTATATCTACAAACGACTAAAATTAATTCCTCTAAAACACATAAACAGGGAAATATTGAAATAGATAGATAGATAGATAGATAGATAGATAGATAGATAGATAGATAGATAGTGAACAGACTGAGATAGATAGATAGATAGATAGATAGATAGATAGATAGATAGATAGATAGATAGATAAGGCTCAACGAAAATTTCCTGACAAATTTAAATGAATATTGTTGTCGTACAGAATTAACATTGAGTAGTACATTATTTAAGTCCAAGCCAGAATTGTCTGCGCTGTGCATTGATAAAATACAATAAAGGATCTGTAATGTTATTGGCCCTGACCTGCCATCTCAGCTTCAGACACATTCCCGCCACTATAACATAGTTTCCTTCTGTCTTTTTTATAAACATTTTCTTTTGAAGAACTTTACACGATGGTACCTAGATTTTATGAATTGAAGCACACAACTAGTTTGGCGATATTTTACAGTGGAAATGGCTAGATGTAACCGTAAGTCCTATAGCAACAGTTTCTTATATACCACTTCTCGCTTGTGGAACTCTCTTCCGGCTTCTTCTTTTCTAGTACACTTAGATTTTCAAAATTTGTTAATGCAATATCAAAAGTTATCTTCTGTTTTTTTTTAATTCCTGTTCTTTTATTGTTCTCCCTCCTTCATAAAAGAAGTGTGTTGTGGTGCTGTGAATATCGGCTCGGAGCGAGAAATCAGGGAGTCGAGTTCAAACTCCAGTTGAATTCCTTGCACTCACTTACGCAAAAAAACTCCTTAGGAAATATATTAATCCGTCTCTTCCCTCCAGTCATGGGTTAAATAACTGGACAGATTGGGTTCTATAGCCTTGGCTGGCAACCAGTCTACTTCACAAAGTAATGGCAACCTACTGCGGGATAGTCTTCTGCCCAGTCAGTCATGCCTCTTTCGAGACATGATCGCCCAAAGTGTGTATCACGTATGGCACATAACTGACTGAATGAAGATAATAGTTGGAAACATAAGTAAAGCTTCAACTGGGCATAAAGTAGGAGATCGATTTTTAATTGTTATGAAGTAATAAATTGATTCCCCACTAATTACTGGTTATTAATACAATCCGTCTCTTCTCCCTTCAGCTATACTTTAAATTTAAATAGCAGGATAGAAAATCTTCTGCCAAGTCAGTCATGTCTTTTTAGAGACATGATCGCCCAAAACGTGTATCACGTTTGGCACTTAACTGACTGACTGACACCTTATTAATGTTTTCTTTTTTATTCTCTAACACACGGTAACCCACCTATTGCCTTTATTGCCTTGCTTAGGGTGAAATTATTACAAAAAACGTATACTTACTCAATAATACTGTAATATTATTAATATTTTACTAGCAGTATAGCCCGGCGTTGCTCGGGTGTTAATAATGAAAGATTTAAAACTAATCCATGGTCCTGGAGCTCAGACTCTTTGGACGTTGGCTCGAAAGACTAAAAAGCAATAGTTGTTTCCAGTTAAAGCAAAACCGTAGACTGAAAGAAAAATGAATGGATGTAAGTCAAATTTTCATTTCCTGGTATCGATATCAAATTTTCTGCACTATTGTAAGAACTGCAACCTTGAAACATATGAATATCGTTTCTTATGTCTTTGTCTATGAGTGTATCAAATTTGATTAAAATCGGACCACTCCTTCTATCACCCGATTTTTTCGATTATCGATTTTCGATATTTATCGGGGGTACCTCGACACAAAATCTAGCTAAGAACACTCGCAGACGCTTATAGTACAACTGTAAAATTTTCAAGAAAATCGGTTCAGCCGTTTCGGAGTCTATAGGTAACGGACACACACACACACACACACACACACACACACACACACACACACACACACACACAGTGTTCCATTTATAAATAAGTTAAGATTTAGATTAGATAGATAGATTTAGATAAGGGCAAGTCTAGCTTTTACGCCAGACAATTGAGATTACTAATATTTTATTTATTCTAATAATTCATAATATCGTAATATTAAGTCTATACGGGGAAGAGTGTTATAAGAAAAGTGGTGGTATTTGGTAGGCTAATGTTAACCAAAGTTTGTTTTGTCAAGAGGAACAAAGGTTCGAGTCCAGCCGAACGGCGCATATTTCTCCTTAATAAGATCTATCGAATATTTAAGCCGTAGACGATAATAAATATAACGCTTAAAATTATGAAAAAAAAATCATAAAATATATATATATATATATATATACAGTACTGTGCAAAAGTATTAGGACAAAAACTATCTTATCTTTTATGAAGCATATTGACAGAAAATAATCAATTTAATTAAAGTAATTTTATTTGACTTACTCAACAAATGCTTTAACAAGAAAAAATACTCGTTACAAAATAAATTTAATATTTAGTATAATAGCCTTTTGCTTTGATCATAGCCTTTATTCTGACAGTCATGGACATCACAAGCTTCTTCAATGTATCTAATGGTATCTCCTGCCAAGCAGCCTGTATTTGTTCCCAAAGTGTGTCTTGCGAAGCAACATTAGATTTATCAATTCTTTATCCAAAATATCCCATAGATGTTCAATGGAGTAGTTTCAAAATAACTTGGTTTATAGAAAATATGAAAAATTAAATATAACTTCTTTTTAATACATTTCTTTTACACTTAGTTTTAAATAATCAAAATTTATTAGCAATTTACTTGGCTTTTCACCCTTGTATTTGAATTTCAGTGAATTTTTTAGGAAAATCACCCCTGTCCTAATATTTTTGCACACTACTGGTAGTATGCAAAACTGTTAGGACAGGGGTGATTTTAAACTTTATTTTGATGCCTCATAAAAGATAAAATAGTTCTTGTCCTTACACTTTTGCACAGTACTGTGTGTGTGTGTGTGTGTGTGTGTGTGTGTGTCTGTATCTGAGTATCGATGTTTGTACTGAGATGGCATATAATTATAATTATGAACAAATCCCATGTCTGTAAAACTAAAAAAAATATTTTCTAAATAAATGTGTCATCTCATATTTTGTGAATAATTTTATTGGAATTTAATGTTGTTGTTATTATTATTATTATTATTATTATTATTATTATTATTATTGTTGTTGTTGTTGTTGTTGTTGTTGTTGTTGTTGTCATTGTCAGTCATTTGCCTGATATATATTTTATATATCCTGCAATGGTATTTCCTCATGTAAAAAAAAGTAAAAAAATTTAAAAAAAAACATATAAGTAAATACAAATATATAAGAAAAAATCACTTACCGAATTAACAGTCATATCTGTGTTCTTTTCACCCTGAAATGACATTGGGTCAAATTTCAGTATAAACAGTCTCAAAATGTGATTGTTGTGATGTTTTAATATTTCACAATATCATAATTTTAGAATAAGTCACATTTATTAGCCTTTATAATTCTAGATATCGTAATTATTTGCGAATAAGACGCACTTATGTATAATATGCAGACATAAATCGGGACTCAAAATATTTTGAAAAAAGAATTCCCTCTTTTATAATTCTTCCTGAGTTAAAAAAATCTGGCTGCTCAGTTTAATTTCAATGCAAAATATGTTCAACTTTTTATCCGATATGTTTAAGTTTAAAGTTAAACAAACGATTAATAAACAGGAAAAGTATATAAAAAATAAACAAAAGTGTACTGAACTGCTATGTAATATGAAACTTACTTAGCAGTGAATGATGTGTAGTTACCGCACAAATAAAGAAGGAGTATTTAGGGTACATAAATGTTGTCCTACAGAAGGATGCTGAATGAAGTGAACAAGTCACTTGAAAGGGGGAACGGGACAAAAAGGCTGGAAACCACTGTTTTAAAGAAACCATCGCAGTAAAAGATTGCTTTAATGTATTTCCATTTTGAGAAAAAAACTAATTAAAAGTAGAGTTTTTATAGTTTAACTGATGATGTGGAGCATTGGATATTGGCTCGGAACGAGAAATCGGAGAGCCGAGTTCGAATTCCACCTAAATTCATTGCATTCACTTACACGCAAATACCCCTGGGAAAGGTATTAATCCGTCTATTCCTTCTAGTTATGGGTTAAATAACAGGACAAATTGGGTTCTATAGCCCTGGCTGGCAACCAGTCTGCCGCAGAAAGCAATGGCAACCTACTGCGGGATAATCTTCTGCCCAGTCAGTCATGTCTCTTTCGAGACATGATCGCCCAAGCGTGTATCACGTATGGCACTTAACTGACTGATGATACGACACAAAGTTTATACGTCATAAGCATCTTGTTACAAAGCGTGTAGCATCTGACGTCTATATTCGACTATTACACGGAATAAGGCGTCATATTCCAAAAAATTCCGTAGACAATATATAAAAAAAAATAACGATAACGCTATTCTTGGTATTTAATGTTTTATGCAAAATAATGTATAAACATTTTCATGCAATATCAAACTGGAAATTCTCGGTTCGTTTTATTTTCCCAAAATCTGAACAAAACAAATATCAACTTTTATTTTTTTTTTTGCGTTGACGTCGAACCGAGAAAATTTCAGCACCCATTCTCAGAGAAAATACCAGAAATATTTAGTCTTTCTTACTTCCGGTGCGCACATTCATAAATCAAGTCGACCAACAACATACAGCTAACCTCTACGATGGTTGGTTGAAAAGTTCTCACACCTCTCGGCCGACCCCCGCAACATATGAAAGAGTAATGCTATTGTGAAATTTTGAATTTATTAATTTCAACTCTTCTTGTTAATAACTGTATTGTTATTCCAGGTACGAGGGTGGGGTGGGCTGGGCTGAAAAGTTTATAGGCTGACTATGAAGAAATAATGCCAGAGCTCTGAAAATTTGCATGCATTAATTTCAATTGTTTTCGTTAATAAGTGCATAAGTTCTTTACAGGTAAGCTTGGAGCCGTAGGGAGATGGTTAATGTTTATTTGATTCGGCCTTGTGTCATACATAACTCTCCACAGCTTACAAGTTTTATCCAGAATTATCATCAGAAGGTTTTCAGCAGAAGGTTGGAATGTGTAGATTTGTGTGAAAGAATAAAACATACATTTTACATTTTAAGGAATATAATAACAAGAATAGTAGTAGCTAAAGGTTCATTAAGAAACATTATTAAGACGCTAAGAGTAGAGTTCGTAGTAGTAATTTGTTGGAAAGAGCTTATGCGTACGTACGTATGTATGAATGAGCGTTTGTTTCGTAGGAGTGACTTTGGATGGAGAAGAAGAAGTAAAAGAGATCTGCACATGAGAAGGAAAGAGAGAGAGGACGAATGTCTGGGTCCATCGCCTTACAATTCACCGTTCGCTTAAGAAAAAAACTAAAGTCCCGATTTGCATCGTCTCTAATTGACCATCTGCGTTTGTAATCCTTCTTTGCTATTGCCCCGTCTCCTTTCCTTGCCTTTCTATCTACTATCTTAGTTGCACGGTCGATTGGCACTCACACCGCTCGGCCGACCTCCGCAACATTATATCCATTCTACATCAGTTCAAACATCACTTTCCACTCTTGGGAGAATTCAAAATCATTTACGCTGTCTTATAGAAAAAGCCATATTTTGGAATCTTCTGGGTCTCGAGTATTGTTGTCGTATCCATTCTACATTAGTTTAAACAGTACTCTCCGGTCTTGAGAGAGTTCCAAATCGTTTTTGCTGTCTTTTAGAAAAAGGCATATTTTTCAATATTTTGGGACTCGATTATTGTTGTCATATCCATTCTACATCAGTTGAAAACATTACTTTCCAATCTTGAAAGAGTTCCAAATCATTTACGCTGTCTTTTAGAAAGTGGCATATTTTTCACTCTCTAGCTGCAAATTTGCAACTTTGTCGCCATTTTAACGCTATTTCGAAGTCACCTTTTTTTTTTTTTAGATAAGATTCATATTTTGTTCCATTATTCGAGAACATCTGATAAAAGAACATGCAAATAAATACTTTTAAGTTTTGGGTAAATGTCACTTTGAAATGTTGTCACTATCTACTTCCAGGATGATGGTTTACATACTACATCCCACGTGTCTGGGTTGATACTGTTTGTTCTCAGGACATTTATACCATGTTTGTAGCGCGGTATAGACCTGGTAAGGTTGCACTGTCTTTGAGCAAGGCCTGCGCACAGTAAGTTCCTACGTTTTCGATCGTTGTCCATCCACACGACGTGATCGAGTTTGTGCAAGTGTCTTCATTTGAAAGACGAGTAATTTCGACCGTTCTCCATTGAATTAAGTCACTGGTGCCTCCATCACAAGAATTTACTCATGCAATCAGACAGACAACGAAGTCCCACTCGCTTACAGTTAGATCAAATAAATGCAGGTGATAATTCGACTACATAAGCTTCTTTTATCGCACTTCCTACCTGTGGAACACACTTCCGTTTACTTGTTTCCATGACGGAAGGAATTTAAATGCAATGGCAATACCCATCTCTTATCCTCTTGACTCCAGTTCTTTCTACATCACCCTGTATATCATTTTCCTTTCTCTCTACCTTCCACCTATGGGACTCCCTTCCATATACTTGTTTTCCTGAAGGCTACAACCTCCAGGAATTTAAATGCAATGTCAATACCCATCTCTTATCCACTTGACTCCAGTTCTTTCCACATCACCCTGTATATCATTTTCCTTTCTCTCTACCTTCCACCTATGGGACTCCCTTCCATATACTTGTTTTCCTGAAGGCTACAACCTCCAGGAATTTAAATGCAATGTCAATACCCATCTCTTATCCACTTGACTCCAGTTCTTTCCACATCACCCTGTATATCATTTTCCTTTCTCTCTACCTTCCACCTATGGGACTCCCTTCCATATACTTGTTTTCCTGAAGGCTACAACCTCCAGGAATTTAAATGCAATGTCAATACCCATCTCTTATCCACTTGACTCCAGTTCTTTCCACATCACCCTGTATATCATTTTCCTTTCTCTCTACCTTCCACCTGTGGGACTCCCTTCCATATACTTGTTTTCCTGACGGCTACAACCTCCAGGAATTTAAATGCAATGTGAATACACATCTCTTATCCACCTGACTCCAGTTCTTTCTACATCAGCCTGTATATCTTTTTCCTTTCTCTCTACCTTCCACTCGTGGGACTCCCTTCCATATACTTCTTTTCCTGATGGCTACAACCTCCAGGAATTTAAATGCAATGTCAATACCCATCACTTATCCACTTGACTCCAGTTCTTTCTACATCAGCCTGTATATCTTTTTCCTTTCTCTCTACCTTCCAGCTGTGGGACTCCCTTCCACATACTTGTTTTCCTGATGGCTACAACCTCCAGGAATTTAAATGCAATGTCAATACGCATCTCTTATCCACCTGACTCCAGTTCTTTCTACATCACGCTGTACATCTTATTCTTTTCCTTTCTCTCTACCTTCTCAGCTGTCTCCACACCAGTGTTCCCATCCTTTTCTTGCTCTTTCTCTGACACCCCCTGTAACTAGTTAGTCTTTTATTTTACTCTCCCCCTACCTAAACTTTTCCTCTTATGTAGTCCCCTGCGCATCAGTGGCGGTACCGCCTTGCTTGGCGCGAAAAGATTAAGAAAACTCTTTAAAACGCTAAACGCAATGTCAATCGCTATTTACTGTCCACTTGATTACCCTTTACCCATCTCGTTCATTATCAATGTGTCTGTTCCTAATTCTTCTATGCCCTTGTATCTTAGTGACTTTATTGCCTTGCATGGGGGAATACTAATTCAAAAAAGAAAGAAAAGATAACTTGATGATTTTTTGCGTTTTAGTGTAAAGTAGCGTAAAACAAAATGACGAACAATTTGATATTTGGACTCAACAATTCAAAATTAGAGACTGCTAACTTGTAAGTCTTTCACGATCATATAATAAATCTATAATTTCGACAACCGCTAATAATTCTGACGCGTAATTATTTCATTTGCATTCATTTTATTGCATCAATTATCCCTTTCTCTTGAAATAACGCATTGGCCTCTACACCAGGTATATAATCACTTGATGATTTCCTGTCCAGATAAAAAGTATCGATCTGTACCACAGATATGGAATAAACGATTTCTTGTCCAGAAGCGATATGTTAAATCATATCTAAACTTATTTATAAATAGAACCTTTGTCTGTGTGTATGTGTGTGTGTGTGTGTGTGTGTGTGTGTCCGTTACCTATAGACTCCAAAACGGCTGAACCGATTTTCTTGAAAATTTACACAGTTGTACTATAAGCGTCTGCAAGTGTTCTTTGTTAGGTTTTGTGTCGAGGTACCCCCGATAAAAATCGGGTTATAGAAGGAGTGGTCCGATTTTAATCAAATTTGATCCACTCATAGACAAAGACATAAGAAAGAATATTCAGAAGTTTCAAGGTTGCAGTTCTTACAATAGTGCAGAAAATCTATAATATATATATATAGTGTTCATCCGCAGACAGATATGTTTCGCTGTATCACAGCTCATCAGTACAGCTTAGACTCCGGTCGCTTCCTAACCCAGGATTGAAGCCCGACCGAATTGGCGTCAGTCGACGATTCTCGCCCTAGGCCACGATATATATATATATATATATATATATATATATATATATGTTTGTGTGTGTGTCTGTTTATCTGCCTGTATGTCTGTATTTTTTCAGCCCTTTTATTTTAGTTTTTGCTTCGGGTTTGGCTCTAAGTAGGTATAATTGTAGTTCTTAGTCTCAGCCATGATACCATTTACTCAGAGGATTTATTTAGGATTTATTTAGCCTTCAAAATTCAGTTTACGATGAAAAAACTTATTTGATATCGATACCAGGAAATCAAAATTTGACTTACATCCATTCATTTTTCTTTCAGTCTACGGTTTCGTTTTAACTGGAAACAACTATGCTTTTTAGTCTTTCGAGCCAACGTCCAAAGAGTCTGAAATCCGGGACCATGGATTAGTTTTAAAGCTTTAATTACACCCGAGCAACGCCGGGCTATGCTGCTAGTAAAATATAATATTACAGTATTATTGAGTAAGCATACGTTTTTTGTAATAATTTCACCCTAAGCAAGGCAATAAAGGCAATAGGTGGGTTACCGTGTGTTAGAGAATAAAAAAGAAAACATTAATAAGGTGTCAGTCAGTCAGTTAAGTGCCAAACGTGATACACGTTTTGGGCGATCATGTCTCTAAAAAGACATGACTGACTGGGCAGAAGATTTTCTGTCCTGCGATTTAAAGTATAGCTGAAGGGAGAAGAGCCAGATTGTATTAACAACTAATAATTAGTGGGGGATCAGTTTACTACTTCATAACTATTAAAAATCGATCTCCCACTTTATGATTAGTACGAGGATAAATCAACATAAATTTAAAAAGGAATAAAACTTCGTATGCATTTATTTATTAATTTCTTAACCGATATTCCGAGCAAAATATTTTGACATTATGTTACTTCTTCTTTATGTGCCATGTTACTTCAGGACGCAGGCGATCATGGACTACTTCCACTGTCTCTGTCTCTTGTCGCTCTTCATATCTTTCCTCTTCGTATCTCTCCTAAAATCCACTGCACCATCCCTTTTTCTCAAGCCTATCAAGTAGGGCTCGCGCTGCTTTCCCTTGTCTCTCTTTCCTTCTATCCGTCTCGTGAGTATAAGAATTTCCAAATACTCCTTCCTCATTACTTGTCAGTCTATTCCTGATATTCAGTATGGGTTTTCTTCTCGTCTGCATCCTCTTCAACACCACTTCATTGCTCATGTGCTCGGTCCATGGCATCCTCATCATCCTTCTGTAGAACCATATTTCTGCTGCCTGGAGCATCTCCTTCATCTTTGATCGTTCAACATTCGCTGTTATACAGAAGGACATATATCCCATAGCAGACCAACCGTATTTTCTTTGTTTCCAATTCAATTTTTGTCTCTCAGTACTCTGGTTAGCTTTTGAAATGCGTCCTTGGCCATGCCAATGCTTCTTCGGATCTCAGTGTCGGACTTCAAATTCTCTGTCAGAACACTTCCAAAGTATTTAAATTTCTTTACTTGTTTTATTTTAGTTTTCCGTAGTTGGCATTTTGGATTTTTTTTTTTTTTTTGCTTTTGGCTATGCATTCAGTTTCCTTGGAGCTCAATCTTTTTGTCACACTTACTCTTGCTAACCTCTGCAAGAGACCCTGCGTTTTCCTTTCCGTTTCTGCTAACAGTATTGTGTCATTCGCGTATCTTATATCGTTAAGATATGCCAATGACGAACTACCCAAAACTAAATAGAGACTCGGTGGGACAATATATTTGACTGGGTAAGCAGATATTAGATGTGCGTTATGGTTCAGTCGATATCGGCTCGGAAGGAGTAATCGGAGATCCGAGATCAAATTCCAGTTACATCCACTTACGCGCAAATAACATTGGGAAAGGTACTTATTTGTCCCTTATCCCTCCCGCTATGGATTAAATAATAGGACAGATTGGGTTCTATAGCCTCGGTATACCGCAGAATCTAATGGAAACCTACTATAAGAAAATCCTCTGCCGAGTTAGTCATGTCTGTTTCAAGATATATTCGCCGAAGCGTATACCACGAATGGCACTTCACTGACTGATTGATGCAAATATCAGTGATCAAAACAAAAATAACTTTATTTATCTATATTTTTGAGATGAGGTATTGTAATTATTTTGGTCATTTACATTGTTAGGGGACGTGCGTTGTGGTGCAGTGGATATCGACTCGGAACGACAAATCGAGGTGCCGAGTTCGAATTCCAGTTGAATTACTTGTATTCACTTACGCACAAATACCCTTGGGAAAGGTACTAATCCGTCTCTTCCCTCCAGTTATGGGTTAAATAATAGGACAAGTTGGGTTTATATAGCCTTGGCTGGCAACCAGCCTGGCGCAGTAAGCAA
Organism: Ascarosepion bandense; assembly: GCA_037127315.1. Lineage (NCBI taxonomy): Eukaryota > Metazoa > Mollusca > Cephalopoda > Sepiida > Sepiidae > Ascarosepion > Ascarosepion bandense. Next base: position 2,049,283 of record JBBBDQ010000317.1, read on the forward strand.
TGACAACCTATTGCTGGATAATCTGTTGCATAGTCAGTCATGTCTCTTTCGAGACATGATCGCCCAACGCGTGTATTACGTATGACACTTAACTGACTGGCATTGTTTGGACTGTTGTCTTCATGTTGTCTTCATGTTTGTTGACAAATTCACGACGTTTCGGTCGTTGTACGCTCCGGCCTTCTTTAGGATTTGTCTTTATTTCTAAGATGAGATATTGTTTACACTATTTAAATTGTTCGGACTATTGCCATTATTTTTGTTGCTATATTCACAGTCGATATTTCTGAAATGAGCTAATGTGATATTTAAAGTACTTATACTGTTCGAACTGTTTTCTTAATCTTTGTTATCTTATTCCCAGTGTTTCGGTTACTGTACAGTCCGACCTTCTTCAGGTGATTAGAATTTTGGACAGAACTTTTATTTCGTTCACCGTGTAAATTGTTCTTGTTTCACATGCCATGACTCTTCCAGATATATCAGTATAATTTATCTCCCTTTTAACTCAACTCTCTAAAAAAGAAATGCCGTTAATATATCGTTTCATTCATGAATCATTTAAGGATATGCGTTTTGGTGCAGTGGATGTCGCCACAAAACGACAAATCGGGAGCCGAGTTTGAATTCCAGTTGAATTCCTTGCATTTAATTACGCACAAATACCCTTGGGAAAGGTACTAATCCGTCTCTTCCCTCCAATTATGGATTAAACAATAGGACAGATAGATTCTATAGCCTTGGCCGGACAACCAGTCTACCGCAGAAAGTAATGGCAACCTACTGTGGGATAATCTTCTGCCCAGTCAGTCATGTCTCTTCCGATCGCCTAAGCGTGTATCACGTATGGCACTTAACTGACTGACTCAATAAATTTGTTACTGAAAATATTAACGAACAAATTGTTAAACTAGAAACGAATGTAAGATTTATCACTCAGTTAAGTGATACCCGTTTAGGCGATCATGTCTCGAAAGATTTCCCTGCAATAGGTTGCCATTTCTTTTTGCGGTAGACTTATTGCTAACCCAATCAGTCCTGTTATTTAACCTATAGCTAGAGGGGAGGAACGGATTAATATCTTTCTCAAAGATATTTGCGCATAAATGAATGCAACGAATTTAAGTGGTATTCGAACTCGTCTCTCCGATTTCTCGTTCCGAACCGAAATTCACTGCACCACAACGCATTTTACGATGAGAAAGTACTCTTTAAATGATGAATGTTGTTTCCCTTCGTGGCTTCTTTTCACCATTTTTTTTTTTCGCTTTGTCTTTTCCGACTGCAAAGCACTACTGGATTATTAATTGAGTTAAGAAACTTAATATTTCTGGCTTAATGTTTCATCAAAAGCAATTGATCAAATGGGTCAGAGCGAGAAAAAAATACAAGGAGGCAATAACATTTGGTATGATTTATCGCTGCTTGAAGCGTAAGAATGGAAAGGGGGAAATCAAAGAAAAATCGATTTTTGTCAATCTAGAATTTAAAAGAAGAATGTCTGACAGTCTTAAAGAAAAAACCTTTCCTCATTTGTAAATGAAATTTATGTTCACATTACGATCGTTTCATCTTTCGTCGTCGTCTTGCGGCTTTGGCCGAGATAGAACTCACTACACCCCTCCTTGTGCATTTGGAACCCTGGCGCAATTTGTAGCAAAATTCATAATCTTTTCAAATAGCTGAATACTTGATGCTTCGCTAAGGCTACCAAGGGTGTTTTTATTGTAACACCAACACTAGATGGGTTGCCTTTGGCCGAGATAGAACTCACTACACCCTCCTTGTGCATTTGGAACCCTGGCGCAATTTGTAGAGAAATTCATAATCTTTTCAAATAGCTAAATACTTGATGCTTCGCTAGGGCTACCAAGGGTGTTTTTATTGTGACACCAACACTAGATGGGTTGCCTCCAGGCCCCATCCTGTTACTTAACCCATAAGTGGAGGGAAGTGACGGATTAATACCTTTCCCAAGGGTACTATTTCTTAAGTGAATGCAGGGTACTCAACTGGAATTCGAACTCGGCCCACCGATTTCTCCTTACAATCCGACATCCACTGCACCACAACGCACATCCGTCACTGAACGCTTACAGCGCTTGATATTCCCAAGCGGTCACCCATCTAAATACTGACCAGGCTCACGTTGCTTAACTTCGCTGATCGAACGAAAATCGGTGTATTCAACGTGATATGCCGTAAGCATCTTTAAATACCCTATGACAATCACAGATTTTGCAATATAATGTAAAATATTTTGTCTCGCTGGTTTGTTGGTTGGCTGGTTAATTGATTAATTTAACCGTTGTTGGTCGGGCGGTTCTCGAATCCTGATCAGGCAACTCGACTTCAGTCACTTTCTCACCGACGGGATGTAACTTCCCTCAGTCTCTTCGAAAGATATTTTCACGGCTTCTGCTCCGACGAACTTATCTCCCTGATGCCGTCTGCACGAATTTACTCGAGCTACTAGACTAGCAACTAGGTCCCACTCTTTTACAAAGTCAAATGTAGCTGACACTTCTACTCTTACAGCTTCTTTTCTCGCACTTCCTTCCCCAGGAACTCCCTTCTGTATGCTTGCTTCCCTAATAGCTACAATCTCAAAAACTTTAAATGCAACGTCAAGTGCCATCTCTTATCTCCTTGACTCGCATATTTCTTTTATCCTTTCTCCGATATCCCTTCTACCTTGCTCTTCTTCCTTTTCGCACTACTCTCACGTAACTCTCTTCACACGAGTATTCCCATCCTTCTCTCATCCTTTCCCCGGCATTTTGCTCTTCCCTCTTTTCGTTCTACTCTCACGTAACTCTCTTCACACCAGTATTGCCATCCTTCTCTTATCCTTTCCCCAACATCTTGGTCTTCCCTCTTTTCGTTTTACTTTCACGTAACTCTCTTCACACCAGTATTCCCATCCTTCTCTCATCCTTTCCCTGGCATTTTGCTCTTCCCGCTTTTCGCTCTACTCTCACGTAACTCTCTTCACACCAGTATTCCCATCCTTCTCTCATCCTTTCCCCGGCATTTTGATCTTCTCTCTTTTCGTTCTACTCTCACGTAACTCTCTTCACACCAGTATTCCCATCCTTCTCTCATCCTTTCCCCGGCATTTTGATCTTCCCTCTTTTCGTTCTACTCTCACGTAACTCTCTTCACACCAGTATTCCCATCCTTCTCTTATCCTTTCCCCGACATTTTGATCTTCCCTCTTTTCGTTCTACTCTCACGTAACTCTCTTCACACCAGTATTCCCATCCTTCTCTTATCCTTTCCCCGACATTTTGCTCTTCCCTCTTTTCGTTCTACTCTCACGTAACTCTCTTCACACCAGTATTCCCATCCTTCTATCATCCTTTCCCTGGCATTTTGATCTTCCCTCTTTTCGTTCTACTCTCACGTAACTCTTTCACACCAGTATTCCCATCCTTCTCTTATCCATTCCCCGACATTTTGCTCTTCCCGCTTTTCGCTCTACTCTCACGTAACTCTCTTCACACCAGTATTCCCATCCTTCTCTTATCCATTCCCCGACATTTTGCTCTTCCCGCTTTTCGCTCTACTCTCACGTAACTCTCTTCACACCAGTATTCCCATCCTTCTCTCATCCTTTCCCGGGCATTTTGATCTTCCCTCTTTTCGCTCTACTCTCACGTAACTCGCTTCACACCAGTATTCCCATCCTTCTCTCATCCTTTCCCCGGCATTTTGAGCTTCCCTCTTTTCGTTCTACTCTCACGTAACTCTCTTCACACCAGTATTCCCATCCTTCTCTCATCCTTTCCCCGGCATTTTGATCTTCCCTCTTTTAGCTCTACTCTCACGTAACTCTCTTCACACCAGTATTCCCATCCTTCTCTTATCCTTTCCCCGGCATGTTGATCTTCCCTCTTTTCGTTCTACTCTCACGTAACTCTCTTCACACAAGTATTCCCATCCTTCTCTTATCCTTTCCCCGACATCTTGCTCTTCCCTCTTTTCGTTCTACTCTCACGTAACTCTCTTCACACCAGTATTCCCATCCTTCTCTCATCCTTTCCCCGACATTTTGCTCTTCCCTCTTTTCGTTCTACTCTCACGTAACTGTCTTCACACCAGTATTCCCATCCTTCTCTCATCCTTTCCCCGACATTTTGCTCTTCCCTCTTTTCGCTCTACTCTCACGTAACTCTCTTCACACCAGTATTCCCATCCTTCTCTTATCCTTTCCCCGGCATGTTGATCTTCCCTCTTTTCGTTCTACTCTCACGTAACTCTCTTCACACCAGTATTCCCATCCTCCCCTTATCCATTCCCCGATATCTTGCTCTTCCCTCTTTTCGTTCTACTCTCACGTAACTCTTTTCATACCAGTATTCCCAGACTTCTCTCATCCTTTCCCCGACATCTTGATCTTCCCTCTTTTCGTTCTACTCTCACGTAACTCTCTTCACACCAGTATTTCCATCCTTCTCTTATCCTTTCCCCGACATCTTACTCTTCCTTTTTTCGCTCTACTCTCACGTAACTCTCTTCACACCAGTATTCCCATCCTTCTCTTATCCTTTCCCCGACATTTTGCTCTTCCCTCTTTTCGTTCTACTCTCACGTAACTCTCTTCACACCAGTATTCCCATCCTTCTCTCATCCTTTCCCCGGCATTTTGATCTTCCCTCTTTTAGCTCTACTCTCACGTAACTCTCTTCACACCAGTATTCCCATCCTTCTCTTATCCTTTCCCCGACATCTTGCTCTTCCTTCTTTTCGCGCTACTCTCACGTAACTCTCTTCACACCAGTATTCCCATCCTCCTCTTATCCTTTCCCCGACATCTTGCTCTTCCTTCTTTTCGCTCTACTCTCACGTAACTCTCTTCACACCAGTATTCCCATCCTTCTCTTATCCTTTCCCCGACATTTTGCTCTTCCCACTTTTCGTTCTACTCTCACGTAACTCTATTCACACCATTATTCCCATCCTTCTCTTATCCTTTCCCCGGCATTTTGATCTTCCCTCTTTTCGTTCTACTCTCACGTAACTCTCTTCACACCAGTATTCCCATCCTTCTCTCATCCTTTCCCCGGCATTTTGATCTTCCCTCTTTTCGTTCTACTCTCACGTAACTCTCTTCACACCAGTATTCCCATCCTTCTCTTATCCTTTCCCCGACATCTTGCTCTTCCTTCTTTTCGCTCTACTCTCACGTAACTCTCTTCACACCAGTATTCCCATCCTTCTCTTATCCTTTCCCCGACATCTTGCTCTTCCTTCTTTTCGCTCTACTCTCACGTAACTCTCTTCACACCAGTATTCCCATCCTTCTCTTATCCTTTCCCCGACATTTTGCTCTTCCCACTTTTCGTTCACTCTCACGTAACTCTCTTCACACCAGTATTCACATTCTTCTCTTATCCTTTCCCCGGCATTTTGGTCTTCCCTCTTTTCGTTCTACTCTCACGTAACTCTCTTCACACCATTATTCCCATCCTTCTCTCATCCTTTTCCCGGCATTTTGATCTTCCCTCTTTTCGTTCTACTCTCACGTAAATCTCTTCATACAAGTATTCCCATCCTTCTCTTATCCTTTCCCCGACATCTTGCTCTTCCCTCTTTTCGCTCTACTCTCACGTAACTCCCTTCACACCAGTATTCCCATCCTTCTCTCATCCTTTCCCCGGCATTTTGATCTTCCCTCTTTTCGTTCTACTCTCACGTAACTCTCTTCACACCAGTATTCCCATCCTTCTCTCATCCTTTCCCCGACATTTTGCTCTTCCCTCTTTTCGTTCTACTCTCACGTAACTCTCTTCACACCAGTATTCCCATCCTTCTCTTATCCTTTCCCCGGCATGTTGATCTTCCCTCTTTTCGTTCTACTCTCACGTAACTCTCTTCACACAAGTATTCCCATCCTTCTCTTATCCTTTCCCCGACATCTTGCTCTTCCCTCTTTTCGTTCTACTCTCACCTAACTCTCTTCACACCATTATTCCCATCCTTCTCTCATCCTTTCCCCGGCATTTTGATCTTCCCTCTTTTCGCTCTACTCTCACGTAACTCTCTTCACACCAGTATTCCCATCCTTCCCTTATCCATTCCCCGATATCTTGCTCTTCCCTCTTTTCGTTCTACTCTCACGTAACTCTCTTCACACCAGTATTCCCATCCTTCTCTCATCCTTTCCCCGGCATTTTGATCTTCCCTCTTTTCGTTCTACTCTCACGTAACTCTCTTCACACCAGTATTCCCATCCTTCTCTCATCCTTTCCCCGGCATTTTGATCTTCCCTCTTTTCGTTCTACTCTCACGTAACTCTCTTCACACCAGTATTCCCATCCTTCTCTCATCCTTTCCCCGGCATTTTGATCTTCCCTCTTTTCGTTCTACTCTCACGTAACTCTCTTCACACCAGTATTCCCATCCTTCTCTTATCCTTTCGCCGACATCTTGCTCTTCCTTCTTTTCCTTCTCTACTCTCACGTAACTCACTTCACACCAGTATTCCCATCCTTCTCTTATCCTTTCCGCGACATCTTGCTCTTCCTTCTTTTCGCTCTACTCTCACGTAACTCTCTTCACACCAGTATTCCCATCCTTCTCTTTTCCTTTCCCCGACATTTTGCTCTTCCCTCTTTTCGTTCTACTCTCACGTAACTCTCTTCACACCATTATTCCCATCCTTCTCTTATCCTTTCCCCGGCATTTTGATCTTCCCTCTTTTCGTTCTACTCTCACGTAACTCTCTTCACACCAGTATTCCCATCCTTCTCTCATCGTTTCCCCGCATTTTGATCTTCCCTATTTTCGTTCTACTCTCACGTAACTCTCTTTACACCAGTATTCCCATCCTTCTCTTATCCTTTCCCCGACATTTTGATCTTCCCTCTTTTCGTTCTACTCTCACGTAACTCTCTTCACACCAGTATTCCCATCCTTCTCTTATCCTTTCCCCGACATTTTGATCTTCCCTCTTTTCGTTCTACTCTCACGTAACTCTCTTCACACCAGTATTCCCATCCTTCTCTTATCCTTTCCCCGACATTTTGATCTTACCTCTTTTCGTTCTACTCTCACGTAACTCTCTTCACACCAGTATTCCCATCCTTCTCTTATCCTTTCCCCGACATATTGATCTTCCCTCTTTTCGTTCTACTCTCACGTAACTCTCTTCACACCAGTATTCCCATCGTTCTCTTAGCCTTTCCCCGACATTTTGATCTTCCCTCTTTTCGTTCTACTCTCACGTAACTCTCTTCACACCAGTATTCCCATCCTTCTCTTATCCTTTCCCCGACATTTTGCTCTTCCCTCTTTTCGTTCTACTCTCACGTAACTCTCTTCACACCAGTATTCCCATCCTTCTCTCATACTTTCCCCGACATTTTGATCTTCCCTCTTTTCGTTCTACTCTCACGTAACTCTCTTCACACCAGTATTCCCATCCTTCTCTCATCCTTTCCCCGACATCTTGCTCTTCCCTCTTTTCGTTCTACTCTCACGTAACTCTCTTCACACCAGTATTCCCATCCTTCTCTTTTCCTTCCCCCGACATTTTGCTCTTCCCTCGTTTCGTTCTACTCTCACGTAACTCTCTTCACACCATTATTCCCATCCTTCTCTTATCCTTTCCCCGACATTGTGATCTTCCTTCTTTTCGTTCTACTCTCACGTAACTCTCTTCACACCAGTATTCCCATCCTTCTCTTATCCTTTACCCGACATTTTGATCTTCCCTCTTTTCGTTCTACTCTCACGTAACTCTCTTCACACCAGTATTCCCATCCTTCTCTTATCCTTTCCCCGACATTTTGCTCTTCCCTCGTTTCGTTCTACTCTCACGTAACTCTCTTTACACCAGTATTCCCATCCTTCACTTATCCTTTCCCCGACATTTTGCTCTTCCCACTTTTCGTTCTACTCTCACGTAACTCTCTTCACACCATTATTCCCATCCTTCTCTTATCCTTTCCCCGGCATTTTGGTCTTCTCTCTTTTCGTTCTACTCTCACGTAACTCTCTTCACACCATTATTCCCATCCTTCTCTCATACTTTCCCCGGCATTTTGATCTTCCCTCTTTTCGTTCTACTCTCACGTAACTCTCTTCACACCAGTATTCCCATCCTTCTCTTATCCTTTCCCCGACATCTTGCTCTTCCTTCTTTTCGCTCTACTCTCACGTAACTCTCTTCACACCAGTATTCCCATCCTTCTCTTATCCTTTCCCCGACATCTTGCTCTTCCTTCTTTTCGCTCTACTCTCACGTAACTCTCTTCACACCAGTATTCCCATCCTTCTCTTATCCTTTCCCCGACATTTTGCTCTTCCCACTTTTCGTTCTACTCTCACGTAACTCTCTTCACACCAGTATTCACATTCTTCTCTTATCCTTTCCCCGGCATTTTGGTCTTCCCTCTTTTCGTTCTACTCTCACGTAACTCTCTTCACACCATTATTCCCATCCTTCTCTCATCCTTTTCCCGGCATTTTGATCTTCCCTCTTTTCGTTCTACTCTCACGTAACTCTCTTCATACAAGTATTCCCATCCTTCTCTTATCCTTTCCCCGACATCTTGCTCTTCCCTCTTTTCGCTCTACTCTCACGTAACTCCCTTCACACCAGTATTCCCATCCTTCTCACATCCTTTCCCCGGCATTTTGATCTTCCCTCTTTTCGTTCTACTCTCACGTAACTCTCTTCACACCAGTATTCCCATCCTTCTCTCATCCTTTCCCCGACATTTTGCTCTTCCCTCTTTTCGTTCTACTCTCACGTAACTCTCTTCACACCAGTGTTCCCATCCTTCTCTTATCCTTTCCCCGGCATGTTGATCTTCCCTCTTTTCGTTCTACTCTCACGTAACTCTCTTCACACAAGTATTCCCATCCTTCTCTTATCCTTTCCCCGACATCTTGCTCTTCCCTCTTTTCGTTCTACTCTCACGTAACTCTCTTCACACCATTATTCCCATCCTTCTCTCATCCTTTCACCGGCATTTTGATCTTCCCTCTTTTCGCTCTACTCTCACGTAACTCTCTTCACACCAGTATTCCCATCCTTCCCTTATCCATTCCCCGACATCTTGCTCTTCCCTCTTTTCGTTCTACTCTCACGTAACTCTCTTCACACCAGTATTCCCATCCTTCTCTCATCCTTTCCCCGGCATTTTGATCTTCCCTCTTTTCGTTCTACTCTCACGTAACTCTCTTCACACCAGTATTCCCATCCTTCTCTCATCCTTTCCCCGGCATTTTGATCTTCCCTCTTTTCGTTCTACTCTCACGTAACTCTCTTCACACCAGTATTCCCATCCTTCTCTCATCCTTTCCCCGCATTTTGATCTTCCCTCTTTTCGTTCTACTCTCACGTAACTCTCTTCACACCAGTATTCCCATCCTTCTCTTATCCTTTCGCCGACATCTTGCTCTTCCTTCTTTTCCTTCTCTACTCTCACGTAACTCACTTCACACCAGTATTCCCATCCTTCTCTTATTCTTTCCGCGACATCTTGCTCTTCCTTCTTTTCGCTCTACTCTCACGTAACTCTCTTCACACCAGTATTCCCATCCTTCTCTTTTCCTTTCCCCGACATTTTGCTCTTCCCTCTTTTCGTTCTACTCTCACGTAACTCTCTTCACACCATTATTCCCATCCTTCTCTTATCCTTTCCCCGGCATTTTGATCTTCCCTCTTTTCGTTCTACTCTCACGTAACTCTCTTCACACCAGTATTCCCATCCTTCTCTCATCGTTTCCCCGCATTTTGATCTTCCCTATTTTCGTTCTATTCTCACGTCACTCTCTTTACACCAGTATTCCCATCCTTCTCTTATCCTTTCCCCGACATTTTGATCTTCCCTCTTTTCGTTCTACTCTCACGTAACTCTCTTCACACCAGTATTCCCATCCTTCTCTTATCCTTTCCCCGACATTTTGATCTTCCCTCTTTTCGTTCTACTCTCACGTAACTCTCTTCACACCAGTATTCCCATCCTTCTCTTATCCTTTCCCCGACATTTTGATCTTACCTCTTTTCGTTCTACTCTCACGTAACTCTCTTCACACCAGTATTCCCATCCTTCTCTTTTCCTTTCCCCGACATTTTGCTCTTCCCTCTTTTCGTTCTACTCTCACGTAACTCTCTTCACACCAGTATTCCCATCCTTCTCTTATCCTTTCCCCGACATTTTGCTCTTCCCTCTTTTCGTTCTACTCTCACGTAACTCTCTTCACACCAGTATTCCCATCCTTCTCTTATCCTTTCCCCGACATTTTGCTCTTCCCTCTATTCGCTCTACTCTCACGTAACTCTCTTCACACCAGTATTCCCATCCTTCTCTTATCCTTTCCCCGACATTTTGCTCTTCTCTCTTTTCGTTCTACTCTCACGTAACTCTCTTCACACCAGTATTCCCATCCTTCTCTTATCCTTTCCCCGACATTTTGCTCTTCCCTCTTTTCGCTCTACTCTCCCGTAACTCTCTTCACACCATTATTCCCATCCTTCTCTTATCCTTTCCCCGACATCTTGCTCTTCCCTCTTTTCGTTCTACTCTTACGTAACTCTCTTCACACCAGCATTCCCATCCTTCTGTCATCCTTTCCCCGGCATTTTGATCTTCCCTCTTTTCGTTATACTCTCACGTAACTCTCTTCACACCAGTATTCCCATCCTTCTCTCATCCCCTCCCCGACATCTTGCTCTTCCTTCTTTTCGCTCTACTCTCACGTTACTCTCTTCACACCATTATTTCCATCCTTCTCTTATCCTTTCCCCGGCATTTTGCTCTTCCCTCTTTTCGTTCTACTCTCACGTAACTCTCTTCGCACCAGTATTCCCATCCTTCTCTCATCCTTTCCCCGGCATTTTGATCTTCCCTCTTTTCGTTCTACTCTCACGTAACTCTCTTCACACCAGTATTCCCATCCTTCTCTTATCCTTTCCCCGACATCTTGCTCTTCCCTCTTTTCGCTCTCCTCTCACGTAACTCTCTTCGCACCAGTATTCCCTTCCTTCTCTCATCCTTTCTCCGACATCTTGCTCTTCCCTCTTTTCGTTCTAATCTCACGTAACTCTCTTCACACCAGTATTCCCATCCTTCTCTTATCCTTTCCCCGACATTCACTCAGCTAGAATAATATACACGAATATACTATTTCCAACTACTCCAAGACTTTATTTCTCACTAATAGTCTTACTGGATTTACTAACCTGCTTTCAAGTTTGTATTTTACGTTCAATATAACCTACTCTTCTATCTGCATATCTGTTTTGGTTGTTCGTTATTTTGTGCGGTTTCTCACCCGGAATCCACAACAATGGACTGGTAATACCAGCAGCTGCAATTTAGGAAGTGCGAACGGCCATATCAGGTTGAACACACCGGTTCTTCTCCGATCACCGAAGTTAAGCAACATCGAGCCTGATCAGTACTTAGATTGGTGACCTCTTGAGAATACCAGGTGTTGTAAGCGTCTATTTCTTCAGAAGTGCGTTTTGGTGCAGTGGATATCGACTAGGAACGACGAATCGAAGAGCCGAGTTCGAATTCCTGTTGAATCCCTCGCATTCACTTACGCACAAATACCTTTGGGAAAGGTATTAGTCCGTCTCTTCCCTCCAGTTATGATTTAAATAATCGGACAGATTGGGTTCTATAGCCTTGGCTGGCAACCAGTCTACCGCAGAAAGCAATGGCAATCTACTGTGGCATAATCTGTTGCCCAGTCAGTCATGTCTCTTTCGAGACATGATCGTCTACGCGCGTATCACGTATGGCACTTAACTGGCTAAAAGCCATTTAAAGTCAACTATAAATCTTAAAAGGTAGCAAAATCATAATGTATTAATAGATAAGAACATATAGCTCAAATTACTCAAAAAGCTAAACAAAAGTCTGGTTTACACAAGGATCTTTCTTTCTCATGTTTGTACAAAGAAGGTCTGTATATATTATTTTAACTCTTGTGTAATCCAGACCTTTTTTTTTATTCTTTTGTAATTCAAGACTATGCATAGCTATCTATTAATAAATTGTGGTTTTGCATCATCTAAGACTTATATTAGGCTTTAAATTACTTATATTAGACTTTAAATTACTTTAAATTACTTTATACAAGGGTTAGAACATTAGATATTGTTCAGGTTTACCCAAGAGTAAAAAATAGACATGGTTGGCTTTTCATGAGAATTTAAACGAAGACACAGATCCACTTTTTATTAGAATAAAAAAAGTAGAAACAAGTTCGATTTTCGGTTTAAACTAGAATCAAATGATAGGTGATTATACGTTATCACTGTAAATGGTTTTTAGAGATATTATTATCTGTAAAAAAATCATATTGCAACTCTATCTTATACTGTGCATGAATTTTGTCGTCATGCATCTTTTCAAACTGAGAACTGTGTCACCGAGGGTGATATTCTATCTAATATATATAATAATATATATGATATTTAAAGGAATGTACTTCAGTAGTTTTTTAAATACCTGGGAAGGGGTCTAACGGAAGATGGAAAGTGCGAAGGCGAATTGGCATGGCAAAGGACGCGTTCCAGAAGCTGAGTAAAGTACTAAGACACAGGAAAATTTCACTAGAAACAAAGAAAAGAGTGCTGGATTGCTATGTGATGTCGGTTCTTGAATACGGCAGTGAATGCTGGACAATATCATCGAAAATAAGGACAAAACATGAAGCAGCGGAAATGTGGTTCTACAGGAGGATGCTGCGGATATCGTGGACTGAGCATGCAAGCAACGATGAGGTGATGGAAAGAATAGCAACAAAAAGGAAATTAGTACTGAGCATCAGGAAGAGACAACTGAAGTTCCTGGGACATGCAATAAGGAAGGAGAGCTTGGAGAACTTGATACTGACTGGACAGATAGAAGGCAAAAGCAACAGAGGAAGGCAGCGGATAACATATTTGGATGGCGGAACGGGGGTTGCGAGGTGTAACAGGAGCAAACATACTAGGAGCCACAAGGGGTAGGGAGACGTGGAGAACCATGATCGCCTACGTCCTGAAGGGACAGGGCAAATAGAAGAAGAAGTTTTTTTCTTACAACTACATGTCATATTATATATGCACTTCTTTGTAGCATTTATTATAGTGTATTTTTACTATATTTTATTTTCTTATTTAAGATTCTAGTTAGTGAAATTAAAAAGGGAACCAAACCCAATTAAAAAAGGAAACTTACTTGACTTGATACAGTTGCGAATATACTCTCTTTGGCTCCACTCAGAGAGATGGTAAGGGTATGGCAATCTTGTCTGGAAAAGAAGCAAACTAGCGTATACTCGACAAAAGCAGCGAACACGAAGAGTAAACATGCCACTGTCCATATGTCTATGGCTTTTATATAAGAGACTGGTGGCAAGTTCCCACTGTTACTCTGTCTCTGGGTGATCATTGTCAAGATGGTAAGACTGCTTAGCGAGATGCGGGCGGCTGTAGATTCAGTCGGTAACCAAAAGGAGAGCCATGAAATTACGACAATGAGAGTGCTAGGAAGGTAGGCGTGCAGCATATAGTAGGCGTATTTTCTTTGTAAATGAAAACTCGTTGATATACATGTGAAATTATTTTCTGAAAAATGAAGAAGAAAGAGAAAAAATATTTAATAATGATAACAAAAAGAAATGGACTCTTCCTAAGTAGACCAGCCGACGCGTAAAAAACAGAGAAATATCTTTTTAGAAATATTTTTTTGAAAATTAGCGATCTTTAGATCTTCCTTTGTCAGTGACACTTATCAGAATCGAAAAATATCGGTTCGCCGATTCCAATTTCCATGATAATAACCGTTACGCCGCTCGTCCACTACTTTCAAATTTTACAAGTTATTCAAAAAGAAACTTATTTACTAATCGATAATCCACAATATTAAGGGATAATCCACAATCCACATTTCTTGCCTCGTTGTTCCAATAGTCTTACAGCCATATCATATTCTCATCTTGAGGTTCTCGACAAAATCCAAAGGAGGACCTGCAGTATAATCGATCCTGATTTGGCAGCCCAACTTCAATCAATTTATCATCAACGTGATGTGGTTACCCTCTGTCTTTTCTACAGATATACTAAACTATCGCCCGGTTCACACTCCACCCACGTCTATTTAACAGGTGTAGAGGTTCATCCCTTGTTCCCTGTTTAGGATGTGGTTTCCGTCTTTCTCTTTTCCAATCTTTTCACTCTTACCTAGACCCCTGCACATCAGTGGCGTTACCGCCTTAATCTGGGTGATATGAGTAAAAAAAAATAACAAAAAAAGAAAATGTATTTTCATAGCAACTGCTTTAACGAGATTTTTTTCCTGATACCCTGACCACTCGGGTATCTGATCGGCCTCTGTTATGGTGAAACCCACCTATTCCTAAGATAATGGACTCTCTCTCTGCTATGGTGAAACACACCTATTCCTCAGAGAATGAACTCTCCCTCTTATATTAATAAGAGTTAACAGGAAGTTAACTCGAGAAGATCATAGGAATTTCTTAGAAGGTCTAGACAGGTTTTAGGGTTCTATTAGAGTTCAGTAGAATTACTAGGCAGTTGATATTAATCGGCAGTTAGCCGAATACTAAGGAGTCAGCTTACAGTGGAAGATTGCCAAGTTCCTAAAATTTGGGGTGCGTTAAGTCGATTATGAATGTATACCTATGCTCAACAGATTAAAGCGTTTGATAAATTATGTCACAAAGCCATGTCCAAGCTTGATTTGTTTGGGTAAGATATTAGAATTACCCAAAACCTTTACTGGGAGCAAACCACATTTATACCAACAAAAAATATTCAGTAAAAAGGCAAAAATAGAAATTGGCGTAAGACAAGAATGTGTCGTCTCACCAGACCTTATTCAACCTTTACAGTGAGGTGATCCTCGATCCTAAGAGAATACAATTTCAATAGAAATAAATTTCTGTTTGAATTTCTGGGTTAAGTAATTATTAGTACATTATTTACATATGAACTATTGCTCTCCTTTTTTTTCTTTTTTTGTTTGTCTTGTGGAATAGTTTTCGCACTGAAGGTTATAATCGTGCTATGTCGGTTGGTAATCGACTTAACTCTTCAAAAGTGTTAGGAACTTGGTAGTCTTCCACTGAAAGCTGACTCCTTAGTATTCGGCTAATCGCCGACTAATATCAACTGCCTTAGTCCAACGATGTCCAAACTGGAACTAACTAATAGTTCTACTGAACTCCAATAGAACTCTAAAGAACTATCTGGAACTTCTAAGAACTCCTAAGAACTTCCAAAGAACTTCTCGAGTTAACTTCCTGTTAACTCTTATTAATATAGGAGGGAGAGTCCATAATCTGAGGAATAGGTGTGTTTCACCATAAGAGTTTGTTTTGTTTTTATAACATTTCGGCAGTTTCCTTTTTGGCCTTCATCAGGTGGTTGTCAATTCGAGATTCTTTTTGTTTTTGGTGATTTTAATGTCCATCGTTCTAAGTGGCTTAATCATTCTGACGTTACTGACGTTGCAGATAATCAGAGTTTTAATTTGCTCGTTTCTCAGTCTTTCAGTCAAATAGTAGATTTCCCTACTCGTTTTTTTCTGATAATTAATCTGTGGCAGTGGCAGAAGACTGCCTTGTTTGGGGCGATATGATTAAAACAAATTCTAAGCTTCTATATTTGATTTGTTCTTTACCTCATTTTGAGATGGAGATTTTTCGGTACATGCCCAAACAATGGCGATGATGAATATTTATCTTTAAAGAATAATAAGCTGATATATTTTCCTTTATATAAATTCTTGTTCTTTAAATAAAAAAGATTGTTATATTAGTTTATTCTTTATTTATATTGTTTGGACTGTTGACCTCATCTTTATTGTCATATTCACAACGTTTCCGCCGTTGTACGCTTCGACCTTCTTCAGCTGATTGGAATTTTGAAGCGAACCTTTTATTGCACTGGGGTAGATTGTTCTCGTTCCATGAGTCATGCCACTTCTGAAAGTCTTAGTTATCTCCATGTTATCTTTAAAATGTCGTGAATGAGGACAACAGTCCGAAAAATGTAAATTGTGGGATAGGAAATTATAAATTCAAATCAACCTTCTTCACTTTTGCAAAAATTCACAATGACGGGAGAAATCCTGGCTTTTCCTAAATAGAGAAAGGATTGACCATGTACTTAAAGAAAAGGTTGAAACCAGATTTTGCAAGTAGATGCTAAATTGATTTTCTGACGAATGGGAGCGATTTGCAATACTAAAAAGGACTTAGCGATCCAGTGCGAAAAATCTAAATACTATAAGAACCTCCGGTTAGCGTCAGTCAGACAGTCAGATGGAAACAGGTGAGACGACAAGATAAAATGGGACAAGGCAGAAATTTCAAGTAAAATCCGGAGATATGGTCGCGTCGCACATTGTCCTCTTTCTCCTTCTTTCTCGTGTGCTGATTCCTTTTACTTCTTCTTCTCCATCTAAAGACATTCCTACCAAACAAACGCTCATACATACATACATACGTACGCATGAACACTTTCTAAGAAATTACTACTACGAACAATTCTACAACTCTTGATACCTTCAACTCATTCTTTGTTTCCCATTGAACTTTTATCTACTACCTATTCTTGTTATTCTATTCTTTTAATAAATTTGTATTTTAACATAAAAAATGTAGATAGACTTAACTATCTCCCGGTTTCACACTCCACCCACATCTATTGAACAGGTAAAGAGGCTCATCCCTTGTTTCCTGTTTAGTATGTGGTCCCCGGCTTTCTCTTTTCCAATCATTTTACTCTTAAGTAGCCCCATGCGCATCAGTGGCGTCACCGCTTTGCTTGGGGTGATATTATTAAAAAAAAATATTTTATTCTTCTACACTAATTCAGACATTCCAATCTCCAAAGTGCCTACAACCAACCTTCTGAGGATAATAACTCTGAACAAAACTTGTAAGCTGTATGGAGCTCGGTTACGTATGACACAAGGCCGAATTAATAAACATTAACTGTTGTGGGATCTCCTCTTTTTCTATGATAATAGACTCGACTTGAGTATACATATACTCCTGCCTCTGTGAGATACGCCAGAACAGTAGAGATCCGTTAAGAGTATCGTAAGAGGTCCGTAGGTTACCGAGCGATACCGAAGTTACACAGAGAATACCGCGTCAGTAGTCATAGTATCTCTGAGCTCCAATCAGCCACAATAATATTACACAGATATACTAATTCCTGCACGGCTTCACTTAAAAGACTTGTATATATATATATATATATATATATATATATATATATATATATATATATTCTTTACTAATCGTATTGCTGGATTACTAACCTGTGTTTCAGTTGTATCTTTACGTTTAATATAACCTATTATTCTATCTCAAATACCTGTCTTGTTGTTCATTATTTTGCGTGGTTCCTCATCCGAAATCCACAACATTATCTCCCTACGTCTTCAAAATAATATAAATACCTAATTTCAGAAATATATAGTTTATTATTGATCTAAAAGAAAACCTTTTTCTAAAAAGCAGTACTTTCTTACGGAAAAGCAAGTAAGACCTAAAACTTTTGTAAAAATAAAGGATATATTTTACACTATATCGATATTTTGTGGCGTAATGGTTAGCAAGCTTGTCTCGCTAGGACCTATTACAACTGCGTAGTGAGTTTGATCCTCACTGGGTACCTCATACTTTCGGCCTTTTGCCACATCTAAGCTGTGCTTAGAAAATCACCTATATTGATATTATGAAAAGTACTTTTCCTCTAAAAATTATTTTTAAATTATTTTTCAGTTTTGAAAAAAGTCTCGCCTTGTGACGAACGTTAAAGAACGTAAAGAACGTAAAGAAAAAGGCCACAAACTTAACGAAAATAAAGTTTTATCGTCAAAATGTTCATGCTATTATTTAGAAGAAAGACCAAAATTTTTTAATTATTTTTTCAAAATCTTTTAATCCTTTCTAACACGTTCGAAATTTTGGTTAAAATTTTGTTTTGTTTACGTCATCGCCTACGCCAACAATTAACATTGATTTTTTGGCGCGTTTTTCCGTAGAAAACACATTAATTTGAAAATTCTTATAAAAATCAAATAATTGTCCAATTTTAACGAAATTTTCAGGACTTATTCACAAATAAATGAACTTTTTATTTTTTTTATTTTAAAAGATATTGGTAAAAAATATTTTTTTGAAATGTGTTACCCACCCCACTTACTTAAAAATTTTTTTTAATGTGTTAACCCCTCCACCCCCCCCCCCCCCACCCACTTACTTAATTTCATGAAATTTCGCACACAACCTTTTTGTTCCCAGACAATTTTTTTTCTTAGAAGTAGGAGTCTTTGGAGATGGAAAAAAAGAAGGTGATTTACCAATTAGTACCCAAATAAATGAAAGTCTGCACTGAATTAAAAATAATAAATCCAATAAAACTATAACATTACTAAATTAGAAAAGTTTCTAATTGATTTTGTAAGTAATACTAAGAACATTATTATCTGAAGAAATAAAAAATTTTTGATGCATAATGAATTTTTGAAAGAATTTTTAAAAAGTTTTTTTACATTTTAATTATAATAATTTAATAGTTTAAAATCTTGTAGAAATCTGTATGTGTTTGTTCCCTGGATGTTATATAATAATTAAGTGAAAACAAAATTTAAGAGTCCAACATTGCAAAGATTATTAAACGTAGAGTTGCCGAACTATTTTTAAAATAATTTTTATTTACTTAATACGTTGCTTAATACGGTCCTTATTTTCATGTATGGTTGACTAAAACTGCCATTATTATGAAAAAGATTACGTAATTTAAGAGTTTTGTCTCTTTCTTTTTAGATTTATGAAAATTGCGTTTATGATATTCATGCGTGAAAAAGCTGTCATCGCCTTGTCATTTAACAGTTCGTCAAAGTTCGATCAGATGAACACGACCATAAAATTAATAATTGGTTGTACATTACTTTTTTATGCTATCACTAAGTGATATTTCTTTAAAATCAGATTAATTTAACTTACAATTTTCTAATTTTATTAAAATAAGGTGTCAGAAATCTTTTGAAATATTTTTAAAATCGATGAATTTTTGTTTGTTTACAAATTTTTTAAAATTAAGAAAATGGCCGCTTTAAAGAAAATTTTATGAAATCAAAATTAAATGTGATTTTCCAATCTATGTATTTTCTATCTGAAATACATCAGAAATGTTTACTTAATGGAAATAATAAAGATTGTTATTAAGCTCTTAATTAAATCTAAAATAAAATCTTCAAGAATGTTTTTTCATTTTTTAAAATTTCATTCTAAAGTTAGGTATCGAAAATTTATGTCTAAAAAGTGGAAACAATGGTTTCTAAAACTGTTTCCCTGTTTCTTACGACTCGGGCTTTGTCTACTGAAGAGACATAATATCAAATTGAAGAAAATGACCAACATTAACACAAGACACAAGATATTGGTTGATAAACCTTTCAAAACTTTACCTTCATAATCTCTATGACATTTCCCAGAAGTAATGTTGTCAATCGTAAACTGAGAAAGTTCCATGTTTTTATTGTGGGTGACGGCTATTCCGTCGTCCCATTCGAACACAACATTGTCCGGCGTGTACACAACTGAAAAAAGAAAAAAAAGTTTGTTTATACGTAAATTTATACACACTTTTCAAAACTATGGTCGTTGAAACTTTGTTTAAAAAAAGAAAAGTAATCTAACAATCGGCGAGATACACAATCACATAAAAATATTATTTCACATTCCCAGCGTCTCTCGTCCGTACGCGTGTTTAATCGCATAAACATAATCTCAGATGCATTGGAGTAGATAGACTAAACTATCGCCCGGTTCACAAACCACCCACGTCTATTGAACAGGTGAAGTGGCTCATCCCTTGTTTCCTGTTTAGGATGTGGTTTCCGGTTTTTCTCTTTTCCAATCTTTTCACTCTTACGTAGCCCCCTGCGCATCAGTAGCGTTTTCGTCTTGCTTGTGGTGATACGATTAAAAAAAAAAATCTAAAAAACGAAACGTGTCACACGAATTTTTTTCCGGTATTTTATGCTTCTTTCTCTTGTGAATAACTTGATTTGAAAGCTACCTTCCTTTGCCGTACGCCGACAGTGTAAAGATATCGCTCTGATGACTCGGCTTGAAGCAGACGATACAGCACAACAGGCTTGTTGGCAGATGGCTCTCTCTCTCTCTCTCTCTCTCTCTCTCTATATATATATATATATATATATATATATATATATATATATAGGCATCAAGTCAAGTCACATACTTCCCACTACCAAAGCAGAAATTACTACTAAAATTCCGCTAGTTTAACCGTATAAAAAATGTATAAAAATCTCCCAACCCCTCTCTTTACTAGAGAAAACTTCTAGGCTGAGAAATTTTCCTCATTCTTTGTTTATATGGGATTGAGAATGCATGTCTTAAAATGACAAGTTGAAAATGGCTTTTCCCCCGCTGAATTTACAGATACATACATATATATATATATATATATATATATAATTGATTTTCTGCACTATTGTAAGAACTGCAACCTTGAAACTTCTGAATATCCTTTCTTATGTCTTTGTCTATGAGTGTATCAAACTTGATTTCCCCGCTAAATTTACATATATATATATATATATATATATATATATATATATATAAGTGCGGTGTAGATGTAGAAGAATCGAAAGGAGTATCCCGTATACAGTGGTAGGATAACTCTCTAAGAGAGCTCTAAATATATATGTATATAAATATATATAAACCAAATATAAGAAAAAATTTAGACAGACACGTTATTTCATGGTAAATCGAAAGTTTAGGCCTATTTCAGGCAAAGCATCACCAGCTTCCGTCCATTCGTCTAAAATATTCTGTACCATAAAGACTGAAGCTGATGATGGTTCGCCTGAAATAAGCCTACATTTCCGATTTACCATGAAATAATGTGTCTGCCGAAATTTATATATATATATATACTAGCAGTATAGCCCGGTGTTGATCGGGTGTAATGAAAGCTTTAAAACTAATCCATGGTCCTGGAGCTCAGACTCTTTGGACGTTGGCACGAAAGTCTAAAAAGCAATATTTATTTCCAGTTAAAGCGAAACCATAGACTGAAAGAAAAATGAATGGATGTAAGTCAAATTTTGATTTCCTGGTATCGATATCAAATAAGTTTTTTCGTCGTAAACTGAATTTTGAAGGCTAAATAAGTCCTCTGAGTAAATGGTATCATGGCTTAGACTAAGAACTACAGTTATACCTACTTAGAGCCAAACCCGAAGCAAAACTAAAATAAAAGAGCTGGAGAAAATACAGACATACAGGCAGATCAACAGACACACACACAAACATCTTGCCTTTTATATATATATATATATATATATATATATATATATATATATATATATATATATAATCGATTTTATGCACTACTGTAAGAAATGCACCCTTGAAATATCGTTTTGTATGTCTTTCTCTATGAGTGCATCAAATCTGATTAAAATCGGACCACTCCTTCTATAACCCGATTTTTTAGATTATCGATTTTCGATATTTATCGGGGGTACCTCGACACAAAACCTAGCTAAGAACACTCGCAGACGCTTATCGTACAACTGTGTAAATTTTCAAGAAAATCGGTTCAGCCGTTTCGGAGTCTATAGGTAACGGACACACACACACACACACATACAACCACAGACAGACAAAGTTCCATTTATAAATAAGTTTGGCTTTATAGCGTCCAATCGTTGTGATTATTAGTGCCATGATTGATGTTTTTTCAGTGATTTTCTGGTAGAAAGGCGCTTTTGGCAAGTAGCTAGAGTGTTAATAGAATTAATGTGGAGAACTTTGTCACTTAACTGTTCAGAGATAAACCGGCTTTAACGATTCCTGAAGGAATTTTTGAATGTCTTCATTTTTCTAAGATTTTGTTTTTTCTGCAAAATACCTGAAGAGTAAAGACATCATAACAATACCTTCACTAAACTGCCGGAATGTTCTAGGAATCTAACATGCAGTAGTTTCAGCTATGGCACCATCTTGTTAAAGAGTATATGTCCTGTTTGCTGTTTGGGCAGAAGTTGTTTCTTTTCTTTCGGACATAGAAGAAAAATAAATGAAAAAATGCATTTATGTTTCTTCTATCTTAATTTTTAACATAAGAATTTTAAAATTTCGAAATCAACACTCAAATAGAAATGGTCCTGGGCATGACGGTAAACTGCATCCGGTAGCAAGGGCTCTGAACTTGCTGTTGTTCTGAACTTGCTGTTGTTCTCAGGTCCACCCTGACCCGGAGTGGGAGCACCTGTTAGGGTCCCAGCTATGGGTAAATAGTTAACCCCCAAACAAGGGTCAAAACACTACGAAAGTATAAACATAGATTTTTATAGAAAATATACAGTTTTAAAGAAAAAATATTACCAACAATACATTTTTAAAAAAGAAATTATTACCATAACACATTTTTGAAGAAAAAATAATATTCTCAGTCAAACTTTTTTTTAATCCCAAACTAGAAAACATTTTCAATTTTCTAAAATAAAATAGAATAAAAACAAAAAATTTTCATAAAAATCTGACTAAATCGACCGTCTCACTGTAACCGAACATTAAAAAAATACCTTAAAACCCCACCATTTTTGCATTAAATAACCCACAGAGGTTGATATGCCGTTATACAAAACCCAAACACGAATCGAAAATGGTTTACACGGCCTTGTGTGCAATGACTTATTGTCCCTTTCAAAAGTCCCTTTCCAACAGATGTAATGTAACAAATCAATCGCTGCTTTATCGCTTTTCTATGGCTAATAATCTGACAAGCTCCATTCTTTCGTCCCATCTGATCACACCTTTACGGCTTAGACACGCCATGATACGTCTAAAGGGTCGAGCTACATTCATTCTCCTCGTATTCCATTCGTAATGAGGAAGCTTCAGACAGCTTCTTTCCAAGAAACACTACTTTGTTGAACATTCTCTCATGTGGACACTTTCTTGAACAATATAATCTTGATCTCTTCATATTCAATATTAATCATAGTTAAGCTCCTAAATTTCATTTTCTATTTCCTTCTCTTATGTACATACCACAGACCTCAATTAGTAACACTCTACCTCGAGTGTCTTTTGGGTCTTCTATTGATTGAAAATTATTTTTTTAAAGAATCGCATAGAAAGACACTTTGTAATAGAGATAGATATATATAGAGAGAATGAGAGAGATAAATTATTTTCTAAGCGCCGCTTAGATGTGGAATGAGGCCGAAAGTTTGGGGTACCCAGTGAGGATCAAAATACTCACTTGTAATAGGTTCTAGCGAGACAAGCTTGCTAACTATTACACCACGCCGAGGTGTCCATAGATAGATAGATAGATAGATAGCAAACAGACTGAGATAGATAGATAGATAGATAGATAGATAGATAGATAGATTGATAGATAGATAGATAGATAGTTAGATAGACTTGAGCAGACCGAGATAGATAGATAGATAGATAGATAGATAGATAGATAGATAGATAGATAGATAGATGTCGGATCATAAATCATAACGACCTTATCAATGGAATGTCATTTCCCATCGAAATAAAAACTTTCATTCGTTAGCAATGTACTTAAAGGCAGTCATCCATGAGGTAATCAAATCTGATGTCCACTTACTAAGAACATTTCATTTCAATCTTATCTTGTTTTAAAACAATTAAAATAGTTTAATAAAAAACGTTGATGGTTAAAGAGGGAAAAAGGACGCAGTTTGATTGATCTGAACCTACTTCAAGGCAAAAATAAAACAATAAAAACTATTACAGCTATTCAACTGTTGGCCATAAAACACATGGCTTCGTTTTTGTTTGAGGAAGAATTTTTATGTGTTCAAAAAGTGTCTTCTTTTTACTAGCAGTATATACTGGCGTTGCTTGGGTGTACGGTTTAAAACTAATCCATGGTCCTGGACCTCAGACTCAGCCTAATGAATATTTGAAATAATAAAATAATTGCGACAATTTAGTTATCGCACCTAGTATATATATATATATATATATATATATATATATATATATATATATATATATATATATATACTAGCAGTATAGCCCGGCGTTGCTAGGGTGTAATGAAAGGTTTAAACTAATCCATGGTCCTGGACATCAGACTCAGCCTAATGAATATTTGAAATAATAAAATAATTGCGACAATTTTATAATCGCACCTAGTGTATATATATATATATACACTAGGTGCGATTATAAAATTGTCGCAATATATATATATATATATATATATATATATATATATATATATACTAGCAGTATAGCCCGGTGTTGATCGGGTGTAATGAAACCTTTAAAACTAATCCATGGTCCTGGAGCTCAGACTCTTTGGACGTTGGCAAGAAAAACTAAAAAGCAATAGTTGTTTCCAGTTAAAGCGAAACCGTAGACTGAAAGAAAAATTAGCTGGAAGGTAGAGACGGATTAATACCTTTCCCAAGGGTATTTGCGCGTAAGTGAATACAATGGATTCAGCTGGAATTCGAACTCGGCTCCCCCGGTTTCTCGTTCCGAGCCGATATCCACTGTACCACAACGCACGCTTATAGTACAACTGTGTAAATTTTCAAGAAAATCGGTTCAGTCGTTTCGGAGTCCGTAGGTAACACACACACACACACACACACACACACACACACACACACACACACACACACACACACACACAGACAAAGTTCCATTTATAAATAAGTTTAAATGTGCCGTGTTCTCTCAGTACGTAGGCAATCATAGTTCTCCACAACATCCTGTCCCTTGTATCTAAGAATAAATTATTCTTTTCTGTTCAGTCTGTTGAGTTCCATACGTGATACACACTTTTGGCGATCATGTCTCTTTCTAGACATGACTGACTGGGTAGAAGATTATCACGCAATAGGTTGCTATTGCTCTCTGTGGTAGACTGTTTGCCAGCAAAAGCTATAGAACCAAATCTGTTTTATTATTTAACCCATAACTGGAGGGAAGAGACGGATTAATACCTTTCCTAAGAGTATTAGTGCGTAAGTGAATGCAAGTAATTCAACTGGAATTTGAAGTCGACTCCCCGATTTGTCGTTCTGAGCCGATATCCACTGCCCCACAACGCACATCCGCGCTTTTCTTTTACTTGTCCTAAACCCTGTTCCGCTGTCAATTTACTGAATATCACTATGTAGGTTATGCATTGTTTTCCCCTGTCTCTTTTGCCTTCAATCCGTTCTGTGAGTGTCCTATTTTCCAAGCCCTCTTTCCTTATTATGAACCCTAGAAACCTCAATTGTCTCTTTCTGATGTTAAATATAAGTTCCCTGTTTGTTTCCATTTTCTCAAAAAACTTCGTCGCTGTTCACATTTTCGGACTATGATATCCTCGGCATGCTTCTGTAGAACCTCGTTTCTGTCACTTCAAGTTTCCTCTTCAGCTGTGAGGAGATTTTCCAGCATTCACTACCATAGAAGACGGATATCACATAAAAGTTTAAAACTGTTTTCTTTGTTTCTAGTGAAATATTTCTATGTCTTAAGACTCTAACGAATTTTTGGTTATCACAGTCAACTATGAATTGAATTAATTGGATCTTGTTTCATTACTTCTGGAAAATTATGCTGACCTGATATGACAAGTTATTATTCTTCTGCTTCTATATGTCCTGTTTTTTCAGGACGTAGGCGATCATGGCTTTCCACGTCTCCCTATCCCTGGTGGCTCTTAGCACGCATTCTCCTGTTACACCATACAATCCCGTTCCGTCATCCATCTGCTCAGGTCCTTCAAATATATTATCCTCTGCTTTCCCCTGTCTCTTTTCCCCTCTATCTGGCCTGTAAGTACCAGGTTCTCCAAGCCCTGCTTCCTCATTGCATACCCCAGGAACGTCAGCTGTCTCTTCCTGATGCTCAGTATTAATTTTCTTTTCGTTTCCATCATTTCTAAGACCTCATCATTGCTCACATGCTCAATCTATGATATTCGCACCATCCTTCTGTAGAACCACATTTCAGTTGCTTCAAGTTTTCCTTCATTATTGACTTTATTGTTCAGCATTCACTGCCGTATTGAAGAACTGACAATACATAGCAATCCAGTACTCTCTTCCTTGTTTCGAACGAAATTGTCCTGTTTCTTAATACTTTTATCAACTTCTGGAATGCTTACTTGTGCTTTTGGATCTCAGGAATATAAATTTATAGAAACCGCTGTGGCCACAAAGTGAGGGGTCAGTTTATATATTGATTGTAATATGGAATTGATCTCCCACTTTGTATACAGTATGCTTCTGTAGAACCACATTTCAATTGCTTCAAGTTTTTCCTTCATCTTTGATGATATTGTCCAGCATTAACTGCCATATTGAAGAACTGACAACACATAGCAATCCAGTACTCTCTTCTTTGTTTCTAGTGAAAATGTCGTGTTTCTTAATACTTTAACAACTTCTGGAATGCTTGCTTCGCCATGCCAATTCGCCTGTGTCGCACTTTCCGTCTTCTGTTAGAACACTTCCCAGGTATTTAAATTTTTGTAGCTGGTTGATTTTAATATCCGCCACCTGTATTTGGCATGTTGGGCTGCCCTTTTTACTGATGATCATGCATTCGGTTTTCTTGCAATTTATTTGTAGTCCTTTCTTGTCACTCTCTTCAGCTACCTTCTGTCGGAGGATTCAAAATTGTTAAAAAAATGTATAATTCTAGGTTGTATGGATTTAAATAGAGAAAGGGCAGAATATGATTCGATAGGGATAAACCTAGACTTGAAGAGGTTAACTTGGCTGTGACTGGAGTAACATCAGACTGTCCAGGCTCGACGTTACTTAATTTTGGTGATAGAACTGGTGTCTGAACGTAATCCTACATCCAAGATTACAGATCCTGGTATTCCCAATCTGTCACCTATCTAGGTTCTGACCAGGTTCGAAGTTACTTAACTTTTAGTGATCATACGAGAAATAGTGTTTCAATGTGGTCGCTCATCCTAAATTACAGCTGCTGGTATTCCCGATCGGTCACCCATCTGGGTGCTGATGAGGCTCGACGTTACTTAACTTTGGTGATCTTACGCGAAATAATATTTCAATCTGATCAGTCAGTCAGTTAAGTGCCATACCTGATACACACATTGGGTGATCATGTCTCAACAACAGATTATCCCGCAGTAGGTTGCCATTGCTTTCTACGGTAGACTGGTTGCCAGCTAAGGCTATAGAACCCAATCTGTTTTATTATTATTATAACTGGATAGAAGAGACGGATTAATACCTTTTCATAAGGGTATGTATGTGTAAATGTGAGGTATTTAACTGGAATTCGGACTCGGTTCCCCGATTTGTCGTTTCGAGTCGATATCCACTGCACCCACAACGTACTTCAGAAGAAAGAGACGCTTACATTCCAAAGCTGTCACCCATCTAAGTACTGACCAGGCTCGATGTTGCTTAACTTCGGTGATCGGACGAGAACCGGTTTACTCAACGTGATATGGTCGTTCGCACATCCTAAATTACAGCTACTGGTATTACCAGTCAGTTACCCATCTAGGTTTTGGTTTGGCTAGACGTTATTTTTCTTCCGGGATCATACAGTAAACGGCGTTGAAACGTGATATGGTCGTAATCTCTACATGCTACACGCATATCCAATATTGCAGCTCTTGGTATTTTCAATTGGTCAACCATCTAGGTACCAACAAGTTTCGTTGTTGCTTAAGTTCGTTGATCTTACGTGAATCGGTTTTTCAACGCTCTAAACGCAATTTTTACACAAAAACAAGCATTGGTAATAATTTTGAATATAATCTGATCCACACAGTAGCGGTCCCCAAGAAAAAGATTTGAAGATAGTGGATATACGATCCACGGCGAAAGGTAACCTTTACTTGGGGTTACATGAACGTTCCTACGCACTTATAAGGATTGTTGAATGCCTACTGGGATTTAAGTTCATCCAATATCTCAAGTTGGATATGCGAAGCTTCTCGAAAGACGCATGTAAAATGGTAGATTCCTTGTGTAACTCTGGAAAATACCTGACACCTCCTGCTGTAGTCTATATTTACGGAGAATCTGTGATCGATCCCGACTTGGCAGTTCAGATGCAGTCACTTTCTCACCGGCGCACTGTGGTTTCCCTGTGTCTCTCCTACAAATTATTTCACGGCTTCTGCTCCGATGAACTTAACAACCTGTTGCCTCTAATATATGAAGTTACTCTAGCCATAAGGTTAGCAACTAGGTCCCGCCGTTTTACTGTAAAACCAATAAAATATAAACTCTACTCTACTCGCTACTTTTCTCGCACTTCCCACCTGTGGAATTCCCTTCCGTTTACTTGCTTCTCCGACAGCTACAATCTCCAATAATTTAAATGTAAAGTCAATAGTCATCTCCTATCTCACAAACTTCATTCTCTCTCTCTCTCTCTCTCTCTCTCTCTCATGCTCCTTTCTCCATCTACTCTACTCTCATCAGTATTCTCATCCTTCTATTACCCTCTTCCTGACAACCCCAAAAAACCTGCCCCTCTTTCTCATCACTTTCTCCCTATGTAACCTCCTGCGCACTAGTGGCAGTAAACTACCTTGATTGGAGCGATATGATTATAAAAAAATATATTTGCAAAAGTCAGACAAAATCAGAAATGGAGTATTATTGTCATATCTGTGCTGACATTGTCCAATCCTCACTTTCCAACCATGACAGTTCAAAAGAAGATATAAGGTTTTGTGGGTGATGAATCATTTTCTACTCTTCAAACCATTTCGCCTCAGATGTAACGTAAACAATCCTACTGCTACTCTATCACAATTTTCATGGCAAATGTTCAGACAAGCCAGACTTTTTCGTTCCATCAATTCATACTTTTACAGCTAGGAACCGACTTGCCACTTACACTGGGTTGAATCATCCTCATTCTTTTATCTATTCTACATATATTCTCATAATGTACACTTACTTCTTCCTCTTGCGTCCATACAGCAACATTATTCCAGTAACCCGCTAACTTGAGTGCTTCTTAGGCCTTGTATTGGGTAAACATTTAAGTAAAAGTAATTTAGTTGATAGATAGATAGATAGATAGATAGATAGATAGATGTGAACAGACTGAGATAGATAGATAGATAGATAGATAGATAGATAGATAGATATGAACAGACTGAGAAAATAGATAGATAGATAGATAGATAGATAGATAGATAGATAGATAGATAGATATGAACAGACTGAGATAGATAGATAGATAGATAGATAGATAGATAGATAGATAGATATGGACAGACTGAGATAGATAGATAGATAGATAGATAGATAGATAGATAGATAGATAGATAGATATGGACAGACTGAGATAGATAGATAGATAGATAGATAGATAGATAGATAGATAGATAGATAGATAGATAGATATGGATAGACCAAGATAGATAGATAGATAGATAGATAAACAGCGTCTATAGATTATATGCAAAAGAGTTATTGTCAAGTATTAATGTAAATTCATAGATATGTGTTATCCAATGAAATAATCTGTACTATTATGTATAGCGAGTAAGCATGAAAGCAATTAAGTCACTAATTTCAATTTTAAATTGATATTTAGTATTTTTCACTAATTATGGCAATTTGCAGTGTCAAGAGATTATTTGCAAGAACTAGAATTTAATATTATGGCTCGTAAAAAAGAAATAACAATGAATGAAAATTATATAATAAAAGAAATTAGCAAAGGAGAGTCTTCGATTCAAATTTCTAAGGATTTGAAAAGGGATCATCGAACAATCAAGAAAATATGTCAAATGGGAATTCAACCAAGGAAAAAAATATCACAGGCTGAATTCAGGAATTTAACAAAGCGAGATCTATCACATAACCGAAGAGAATTGATAAAAAAACACAAATGCGTCAAGTTCGTTTAGATTTGAGGCCGCTTGAGATCCTATGGGGTCAAGGGAAACAAGGTGTAAAGCATTAAGAAAGTTTGTTGATGTAAAAAATAAAATAAAGAAACCCATTTTAACAAAAACAAAAAAAAAACAAGGAAAGAAGATTGCAGTGGACAAAAAATACATGAAAACTGATTTCAGTAAAGTGCTTTTTACAGACGAATCAGGGCTCACCCTCGATGGGCCCGATGGATGTGCTCGAGGATGGGTTTGCAAGCAAAATGACCCAAGAAAATGTTTTAAACGCCAACAAGGCGGCGGTGGGATCATGATATGGGCTGGGGTTATTGGTAATGAGCTCATGGGTCCATTTAAAATGTAAAACGAGGTTAAAATGAATTCCAAAAGTTACTGTGATTTTCTCGAGCAATATTTCTTTGAATGGCTTGATAACCAGTATTTAGCTAAGCGTAGATCTATGATCTTTATGCAAGACACCGCATCAAGTCATGGATCAATGTTTACTAATCCTGGTTGAAAGAAAAGGGATTTGTTGAAGATTCTCTTATGGACCGACCTTCAAATAGCTTTGACGTGAATCCCATTGAGAACCGGCGGAGCATTCTCAAGAGAGATACTTATTCTCTGGGAGGCAGTTAAAGTTGCTGCAAACAACTTACCAGCCGCTAAAATTGCAAATCTAACATCAGATGTTGACAATAGGCTGCTAAGAGTTACTGAAAAGAAAGAAGCATTTGTGCAATTAATTTTAGGAGGTTCTTATTATTTTTGGTTAATATATCTTTTATTTTAAAACTAAAATGTTTTTAATGTTTTTCCTTTAAGAAACTGACGAATTTGTTCTAAAATCTTTACATATAATTTTTTTACATTAGTTTTACAAGGTATAATAATGTAAAAGTATCAAAATAAATAGTTGCAAATAAACTACTGACAGTCAGATTAGTCAGTTTTGTTAACTTAGTAATTTTTTTTCATCCAAAAACAATAGTTTTCTCTATCACTATATATCTAAGTTAATAATATTGAATAGAATCTAAACAACATCATAATAGGACTTTTAACATTAAAAACGCAACTCTTTATACCAATTCATAACTTGCATATAATCTCTAGACTCAGTTTAGACAGATATGAATAGTGTATTTGTTCCCAGTATATAGGAACTTATCTGGTAAAAACTCAAGAAAATAAGAATAGTTTTTCATAAGAGTTTTCATTACAGATAGAAAAATATTGATTTTTCTGTACACTGTTCGTCTGTGTGTGTGTGTGTGTGTGTGTGTGCGTGTGTGTGTGTGCGTGTGTGTGTGTGTGCCTGTGTGTGTGTGTGTGTGCGTGTATGTCTCAAATGTATGAGGCATTACATATAAGTAGTTATACTTTAGAGCAGCATCAGTTTTGCTAACTAAAATAGACTTCCGCTGCGCATGCGCAATAAACATTTCCGATCAACAAAATTGTGCGACCTTCGATCAGTACTTTTTCTATATTTTGTTTATTCTTGTGTATTATTATCGAAAAAAAACATTTATGAGAGAAATGCAAGCAGAAACGTTCAAACACGAAAGAAACAGAAATATAATCAAATGTGAACTGCTTGTCTTGTCTTCTAATGGATGGCCTAACATATGGAAGAAAGTTTCGAAATCGCCGCAATGTTTGTTTGGGATTTAACTGCAAAGAAAATACGAGCTAAAAGCAAATGTTAAGTAGATGGTAAGTAATATTTTGAAATATATAACGCTATAGATAATGTAATCGCTTAATCGAGTTGAAAGGGTTGTCCGCTAAAAACGAAACGGTTTAAGAGGCTCCGATTTACACTGCTTCATAAATAGACAAGTCTTAAAGCGAAGATAGGAATACGTATTTGTGCACTTTTATAATCAGCTAAATGAAGGACATATATATTTTTTAAGACCATAAATGAAAGTTTCTGATTTTTTTTATCAGAAATCAAGATGTATCTATTTTCCTTTTTATTTTTTTACATTTTCAAAGAAAACTTCGGTTTATTCAGGATCCACCATTTCTGCTCCTTTCTGAAGAAAATATCTATTAACAGTTTCAACTTTAATCATAAATTGTTCACATTAGGATATAAATATTTCTTCCAACTAGGGTTTGATATATTGATATATACCAACAGGAGGAAAGCATGGCTATGGGTTTGCTATTATCACCAGTCATGGCGAACATATACATGAAATGTCTTAACTTTTTGATTGATTTGTTGTCACCGGCTTATCAACCCTTATTACATATTCTACAATGATCATTTTCGGTCAAAATATGGTAAATGATTTGTTGGCTGAGCTTGATAAATGCCGATTATATCCTCCACATTGAGACAAAATCCCTGTTAAAGATTTCAACTTTCTCGTGGATGCATGTAGACTCCGATATAAATACCAAGGTCTACCGTTTCGACTCAAAAAAATTATTCTTACAGTGTGAAATTGTTGTGGAGAGAGACACACTTCCCCAGAATATGACTTGGACATGTCCAAATAGAATGTATACTGAGAATCGTTAAGAGGGCACAAGCCACGCGCATTATTTTTGATTTTGTCAGACTTTTACCTTAGAGCGGAGAGGAAACCAGGCAAGTATATGCCGAAGCGCAGAGTCTTGTCTAGAGGAAATAGACTCGACTCCACCAATGCACTCAAAATGTCCGACGTTAAAAACTAGCCTTGTGTCACATACCTTCTTGTGGAGTGGAGCGCTAAATACCAAGCTAGACAGGAGCTAATTTGACTTTGTGAGACTATTTACGTTCGATCGGAGAGGAACTTAGGCACGGCTCCTCCCTTTGGCAGAGTTTCGTCTGAGGTAACGAGACAAGAATCCGACACCGCGCATGCGCTCGGAATGCTTTACGTAAAATCAGCCTTAAAACGAAGATAGGAATACGTATTTGTGCACTTTTATAATCAGCTAAATGAAGGACATATATATTTTTTAAGACCATAAATGAAAGTTTCTTATTTTTTTATCAGAAATCAATATGTATCTATTTTCCTTTTTATTTTTTTACATTTTCAAAGAAAACTTCGGTTTATTCAGGATCCACCATTTCTGTTTCTTTCTGAAGAAAATATCTATTAACTAACCCTAACCCTAACCCTTGTGCCAAATCTCGCTTATGTGTGGAAGCTCGTATAAATATCGAGCTAGCCAGGAGCTAGCTTCATATCACTACTACTGAATTCAGTAAGACTACGCTCCAGACGACATATGTTATGATTGTGTTATTTTCATTCAATAGAATGAAGGCATAAGAGTGTCGACGAGGATTCGAATTCAAACGAAAAAGAAAAAAAAATTCTCGCATAGCATAAACATCTGGCGAAAAATTTTTTAAATTCTCAGAAATTAATTTTGTGGAATTCATATATGTTTATAGAACGACGCGAAGGTCGATAAATTCCTAGGGTGTATGACATACTGTTATTTAAAAAAAAATTTTTAGTTAAGTACTCAGTCAGTCATTTAAGTGTCATTCGTGATACACGCTTTGGGCAATCATGTCTTAAAAGAGACATGACTGACTGGGCAGAAGATTGTTACACAGTAGGTTGCCATTACTTTCTGCGGTAAACTGGTTGCCAGCCAAGGCTATAGAACCCAATTTGTCCTATTATTTAACCCATAACTGATGGAAAGAGACGGATTAATGCCTTTCCCATGAGTAAATAAATATAAATACTTTCATGGCTTCTGCTCCGATGAACTTAGATCACTGGTGCCCCCTAAATACGAATTTGAACGAGATACTAGATTAGCAACTAGATCCCACCCTTTTACAGTGAAACCTATAAAATGCAACCGTAACTTCTACTCCAACAGTTTCTTTCCCCGCACTTCCCGACTGCGGAATTCCCTTCCACACGATTGCTTCCTCGACGGCTACAATCTCCAGGAGTTTAAATGTAAGGTCAATAGACACCTCCTAACACACTAACCTGCTCCTATTCTATCAAACACTCTTCCCATCTGCCCAACCCTCATCCTCGGTATCCTTACTCATCTGTCACCTTCCTCCTGACATTCCCTATGTCTAACCACTCCTTCTCTTTACCTTCCCCTATGTAGCCCCATGTGCAATAGTGGCAGTGGAATGGCTTGCTTGGGGTGAGATGATTAAAAAAAAAAACAGAGTATTTGCGCGTAAGTGAATGCAAGGAAGTCAACTGGAATTCGAACTCGGCTCCCCGATTTCTCGTTCTGAGCCGATATTCACTGCACCACAAGTACTTGTAGGAAAATACTACGCTATGAAAAACTTGAAGATAATTATTCCGAGGTCATTACAACAAATAGATCGAGATTGAATTTAATGTCAAGAATATTTAAAGGGAATACCAGAAAAGCAAGAAACAAGTAATGCGTCAATTTTATTTTCGCCGGACTCAGTCACTAACTCGATTCTTCTTCTTCTATGTGCCCTGTCCCTTCAGGACGTAGGCGATCATGGATCTCCACGTCTCCCTATCCCTTGTGGCTCTTAGTATGTTTGCTCCTGTTGCTCCTGGCAACCCCCGTTCCGTCATCCACCTGATCAGGCCCTGCAAATATGTTATCCGCTGCCTTCCTCTGCCTCTCCTTCCTTCTATCTGTCCAGTCAGTATCAGGTTCTCCATTCTCTCCTTCCTCATTGCATGTCCCAGGAACTTCAGTTGTCTCTTCCTGATGCTCAGCATCAATTTCCTTTTTGTTGCCATTCTTTCTAACACTTCGTCGTTGCTTGTATGCTCAGTCCACGATATCCGTAGCATCCTTCTGTAGAACCAGATTTCGGCCGCTTCTAGTTTTGTCCTCATTTTCGATGATATTGTCCAGCATTCACAGCCGTATTGAAGAACTGACATCACGTTGCAGTCTAGCACTCTTTTCTTCGTTTCTATTGAGATCTTCCTGTGTGTTAGTATTTTGCTCATCTTCTGAGGGAACTTAATTACGTCGTAGAAGTGTAGCGTAGGGATCTGGTTAATGTTTCTTTGATTCGGCCTTGTGTCAGACTTAACCGAACTCCGTACACCTTACAAGTTTTATGCAGAGTTATAATCATCAGAAGGTTTTTTCATCATCAGAAGGTTGTTTGTCAGTTGGAATGTGTGGATTAGTGCAAGAATGGAATAATAAAATACACATTTCATATGTTAAAAGAGAAATTTATTAAAGGAAGAATAACAATAATTCATAGAAATTAATGTTCTCTGAGAAAGTTAAAGTATCAAGAGTTCGTACAAAATGTTCGTAGTAGTAATTGTTGAAATAGATAAGGAGAAAGAGAAAGAGGACAATGTCCGAGTCGCTTGAAGTTTGAAGTTACATTTTAGACGTGTGTCTCTCTTTCGCTGCTCCCATCTCTGACTCTTGACTGACGCCGAGGTCATTTATATAGTCTTTTTGAATTTAGCACTGGATCGCCAAGTTTTCAAGTCGTGCAAGTCGGTCAAAGTTGGTCAAAAATCATTTTAACACCTACTTGCGAAATCTGGGTTCGACTTTTTCTTTAAGCACATGGTCAATCATTTTTCTGTTCGTGAAAACTCAGGATTTCAAACGTCATTGTGAATTTTTGTAAAAGTGAAAAAGAAGGTTGATTTTAATTAATTTCTTATCGCTACAGAAGAAAACATTACATTCCTACTGTACCGCAGAAGGTACGAGGTCATTTTCAGAGATGAACGTCGAGGATGAACGTCGAGGATGGGCGGATTAAAAAAAGGAAAAGAAGGTACGTCTTCTGTTAGGAAAATTGTAGCCTGATGAACATAAAAAATATCTTAATTTCATTTAGATGAATACTCCAGAAAAAGTGTCTTCTAACAAAACAGTTCCAATATTATCAAAGATTTTTGGTGAAAAGAACTCACTTCTTTATACGCTTTGACTATGCGTAGATATCATTAAAGGCGAAGATGAGTTTATCAAATATGCTGGGAAATTCATCCGTGAGTGTGAGAAAGTTAAATTGGACAAACTATTCCTAGACAGATTCAGATATCTTCTTCTTCTTCTTCTTCTTCTTCTTCTTCTTCTTCTATGTGTCCTGTCCTTTCAGGACGTAGGCGATCATGACTTTCTACATCCCTGGTGGCTCTTAGCACGCTTTCTCCTGTTACAACACGCAACACTCTTCCCGTCATCCACCTGATCAGGTCTTTCAAATATGTTATCCTTTGCTTTCCCCTGTCTCTTTTTCCCTCTGTCTGGCCTGTTAGTATCAGGTTCTCCAAGCCCTCCTTCCTTATTGCATGTCCCAGGATCTTTATCTGTCTCTTCGTGATGCTCAGCATTAATTTCCTTTTCGTTTCCATTCTTTCCAAAACCTCATCAATGCTCACATACTCGATCCTTGATAATCTTCCTTAAAGATATTATATATATATATATATATATATATATATATAATATCTTTAAGGAAGATTATCAAGGATATATATATATATATATATATATATATATATATATATATATATATATGTATATATATATATATATTAGAATTATTGATGAACAAATCTCGAACAAAATTGCCAAGCCTAACTTCAGAAAAAAATGACAAAGTTGCAAGAGAAATATTGAGCAAGACATTACTTTTTCTTCGTAAAATTACATGTAACATCGCGCTCTTGTGGATAAAACTAAAACAGCAGAAGTTTACGTATTAACAAACTCCAAATAAAATTTATTAGCTGTCGAATAGCTAGAATGATTTGAACTATGGAACTGACCGATTAATTTATTCGCTGGAAAAATTAATTGTTCATCAGAGAAAAAAAAAATTACAGCTAAAAAACGGTGAGTAAACTGAAAAATATATTCGGAAATATTTTCTCAGAGGAGTTGGTAAATGCACAAAGTCAAAGACACTTTTCAAATTAAAAGAAAATGTGATATCAAATCTCAAGTCTAAAAGAAAGAATAGTGACTCTATTATCTTTACAAAAATGTATTTTGAAACAGTTCAACGTAAGACATGCGAGAACAGTAATAATGAAGTCCCTGATGAGAAGCTATGTTTATGTTGTGGATGTAGTTTTTTCACTGAAAGTTATAATCGTGCTATGTCAGTTGTTAATCGACTTAACGCACCCAAAATGTTAGGTTTCTATCAAGGTAGCGAAATAACTTGGTAGAGACCAAGGTAGCAAAATAACTCGTTTAAAAATTAAAAATATTCAAAAGTTCTACAATATAATTTTATAAAACACTTTTTAATACAAATGTGTACTGGTCTAACCCTATTAGGACCAAAAACTAACTATTAAACAATATATATATATATATATATATATATATATATATATATATATATATATATATATATATATATATATATATTGTAACTAAGTTGTAGAACTCGTACGTTTTTTTAACCTTTTGTTCATGCATTTATTTTTATAAAGAGTGCTCGATACAAATGTAGAGCGTTATACTGTAATAGTTGTTTCAAAAACTCACCTGAAGAAGCAGTCCACATACTGGGCTAGCTTCGAAACCCGAAAATTTTTTTCGTGTAGTGATACTATGAATTTATAAACCATTGTAACAACTATTACAGTATACTATATATATATATATATATATATCATTCAGTAATGAATTAGAGCCTTCTGGTTACTGGCCTCTGGTACATCGTACGCTAAAAGTCTGCCTCATTCTACCGAGCGCCCATAGCTCAGAGGTAGAATCGCCGACTAACGCTAATTCGGTCGGGTTTCAATCCTGGGTTAATGGCAATCGGATGTCTAACCGTACTGATGAGCTATGATACAGCGAAACAGATCTGTCTGCGGATGATTATAAGTCTGCCTTCTTCTACCGAACGCCCATAGTACAGAGGTAGAATCACTGACTGACGCCAATTCGGTCGGGTTTCAATCCTGGGTTAAAAGTAATCGGAATCTAACCGTACTGATGAGCTGTGATACAGCGAAAGTGGATGACTATATATATATATATATATATATATATATATATATTATAAGTTTCTCCTTAATTTTGTCTGCTCTATTTATTTACCCATGGCAATAACCGGGTCGAGCAAGGCGATATTTACACAAGGATGAAATTAACTACAAACTGAAATCAACTTTTGGTCAGCCATTTTTGTTTGACCTTTCCGTTACTATCTTTATTTGAATCGACTTGTAATTATTTGCTTTACTTCTTCATACACGAGCGATAACTTTAGATTGAGTCGCAGGATTACAAAAGCCAAAACAAAAACAAAAGCAATTCGGCAATTTGCAAAATTTGCTTTGCCTCTCTTGGCAGAATCAAATGACAGCCGTACAAGAAACAGAATAAATATTAAAACTACGAGTAATACCCCTGCAGTTAAAAATGACTGAAAAATATTCAAGACGATTATTAGCTGTTTTCTCAAAGGTTATTTCCCTACGAATGACAGGCGAGAATTTATATATATATATATATATATATATATATATATATATATAGTCATCCGCAGACACGCCCAATAGCTGAGAGTGTTCTAATTCATTGCTGAATGAACGATGCGTACACGCCAGAGTAGCTACTGTTTTTCAAAGTCTACCATTCTTCCAGAGTGCTCAATATATATATATATATATATATATATATATATATATATATATTGTAACAAAGTTATTGAATTCGCAGGTTTTATAAAACATTGTAACAACCATTACAATATATATATATATATATATATATATATATACTAGTTATGCTCTCACACCCTGATTGAGCACTCTGGAAGAATGGTAAACTTTGAAAAACAGTAGCTACTCTGGCATGTACGCATCGTTCATTCAGCAATGAATTAGAACACTCTCAGCTATTGGGCGTGTCTGTGGATGACTATATATATATATATATATATATATATAAATTAAAAAAGGATTAATTTAATGATGTTGAATGACCATTTCGATATGAAAATCCCCACGGGGGATAACACATCACCTCAGCAACAGAAAAATCCTTTCAGAAACTTTAATATTAATTAGGATCGGGTTTTTGGAATTTACCTTCCTGCTTTTTCACTTGGATTAAAGTATCTGAATTAATATATATATATATATATATATATATATATATATATATTAATTATATATTAATTCAGATATTAATTCAGATATATATATATATATATATATATATATATCCAAGTGAATAAGAAGAATTTACAACGTTCGAAACATTCATTTAAAATAGTGCTCGATGTATAAAAGAGCAGTGAATAATTATTTTAAATTATAGTTTAGAAAATGTAATGAATAACAACAGGCTTTTAAATCAGAGGCATGAAACCACGGTAAACTGCAAACACATTAAAGAACTAACCTTACAATCATGCTAAAAAATGCTAAAAAACCAAAGTTAGGACTCCTTAGAGACGATAAACCTTTATAATATAAACAACACTCTTGCATCAAATTTTACCTATTCCATAACACCAACAGATCTATTTTAAAGTTTTATAGAAAAAAGTGATTTCCTAAATTTAAAACTAAGGTTAAATTTACAAAATTAGATTAATTATAAAAAACTGAGTTTAAATAAAAAAAATAGTGTATAGTTGTACAATCGAATAAGAGAGATAGGTCCAATAAATGATAACTACCATCCTCACTTCATCACATCTAATCCTATTCTTCCCGACTTTTGCATTTCGTTACTCTCCCCCTCACTAAACCCGAAGAAAAAAATCCACCCACTACACCATAAATTCCACCCACTACACCATAAAAAGCTATACAATATCTTAATGTTAAATCTGTTTGCAATATTCCCGAACGAAGAAAGTATTAACAAAGTTCAAAACATTAACCCTCTAGGGCCATTCGTATCATATTTGATACAGTATTTCCCTATAAGGAAACATTTGGTATTTCCCTATAAGGAAACATTTGGTATTCATTGACTGAGCAGTCAGTACTGCTTTCATTTGAAATTTATAAAATATTTCACTTAAAAAATTTTTCAGGAAAATATTTCTTTCAAGGCTTGTTTTCATACTGTATCAAATATGATACGAATGGCCCTAGAGGGTTAATTTTAAAAAGTGCTCAATATAGAAATAGAGCTATGAATATTTATGATAAGTTATAGTTTAGAAAGTGTACAGATTATAATTTACTACAAAAGTGTACATTTTGTTTCGACATCGAAAAATCAATGTCTCATCAGTTAGTTAATAATGATGGTACTAAACGTTATTTTTGAAAAAGAAGATAAAAAATCTAGCGGACCTGAACGAGACTACCACCACCTTTAAAGTTATTGTTTTTCTTTTCTTTTTTTTTCTTTTACTTTTTTCAGTGCAATCTTATCGATTACACTCTAAACTTTCCGACTGACCAAAAAAAAAAAAATGGGAAAATGTCAACATTTAAACAATTTTAAGGGGGTCTCAGTTTTTCATACACCGTTACAACGTTTACAATAGTAAATCGATCTTCCATTTTGGAACCACTAACCGGTACGACATTACCACCACCTGTAAATTGGTTTATTATCAATATTTTTTTACTTTTTTCAGTGCAATCTTATTCCTTAAACACTGAACTTTCCGATTGACACAAAATTTGTAAAAATTTCAACATTTGAACAATTTTAGAGAGTGGCTCAGTTTTTCATACAACCTTATAGTAAATCGATCATGTGCAATTGACTTTTTTGCTTGAGCATATTCAACTACTGAATCCTTTGCAAAATTTTTGAATAAAGCCATTCTGGAGTTTCCAAGGAAGATGCCATCGTAAGAAATGAAGAAAACTTGAAAAAGACAAAAACAAAAGCAACAACTCGGCCCCAACAAAAACAAAAAAACAAAGCGACTTCAATGCGAGTGGTTCCAAAATGGAGGGTCGATTTACTATAACGTTGTATGAGAAAATTAGCCCTCTTAAAATTGTTTAAATATTGAAATTTTTTCAAATTTATTTTGATAATCGGATACTTTATGTCATAACCGATAAGACTGCGCTGAAAAAAAGTAAAACAAAATGAAAAACAACAAATTTAAAGGTGGTGGTAGTCTCCTTCAGATCCGCCCAAAATCTCACTTCCCCTTAATTTTTTAAAAATTGTACGAGGTAAAGAGGATAGTTTTGTCGTTTCGAGTTTATATCCAGTGCACCACAACGCAACATCCAGTCGGGGTGCCGAGTTCGAATTTCAGATGAATTCCTTGCATTCACTTACGCACAAATACCCTTGGGAAAGGTATTAATCCGTCTCTTCCTTCCAGTTATGGGTTAAATAATAGAATAGACTGGGTTCTGTAGCCTTGGCCGGCAACCAGTCTACCGCAGAAAGCAATGGCCACTTACTGCGGGATAATCTGTTGCCCAGTCAGTCATGTCTCTTTCTACACATGATCGCCCAAAGCGTGTATCACGTATGGCACTTAACTGATGACATTCATTTACGTGTAAATACTCTTGGAAAGGAACGAATGCATTCCCCAGTTATGGGTTGAAAAGTAAAACTCAATTATTCTCAAAAATTTGTTGTTAAGATATTCACTCACAACAAATATGAATTATTTTTACAATCCAAAATATGTTCCGGCTTTAAATAACCTACAAAGGGTTGATAAGCTATAAAAAAACATATTCTATTGATAGAAAGAAAAGTTAAATTTACTTACAACTTTTAATAAATATTGAACAAGTTTGAACGTCTAGTGGAAATTTTTCTAGTTTCATAGGACACGTCGCTGTCATAGTTAATCTGAAAAAGACAATATATATATATATATAAATATAGAAAAACACTACAACAAATTACGCAACATTTATATCATTTAACGCGTTACTTAGAACGATTACTTCGCTACTTATATATATGCAAAACCTGTTAATGTCTTAGTTTATAATAATATGCGTGATAGATTGCTATAAAAGCAGTGCTGATTAATTATGGTCAGTTTCTTTAAATAATTTTTTGTGTCAGGAGGCAATAATTGTAAAAAATACGACTCACTAAAATAAATCATTTATTTAAGTAAAATATGTTAGATAGAAGGATGTGTGTTGTGGTACAGTGGATATCTGCTCGGAAAGAGAAATCGGGGAGCCGAGTTCGAATTCCAGTTGAAATCATTGCATTCACTTACGCGCAAATACCCTTGGGAAAGGTATTAATCCGTCTCTTCCCTCCAGTTATGGGTTAAATAACAGGACAGATTGGGTTCTATAGCCTTGGCTGGCAACCAGTCTACCGCAGAAAGCAATGGCAACCTACTGCGGGATAATCTTCTGCCCAGTCAGTCATGTCTCTTTCGAGACATGATCGCCCAAGCGTGTTTCACGTATGGCACTTAACTGACTGACTGAAGTTAGATAGGCAATCAAGATACCTAATCGCTTTGATTTAAAAAAAAATGGGTGGATAACTGAAGAGGTTCTGGACATGATGCAAAGAAGGCAGAAAATGATATCAAGATATGGAACTACACAAGGAAATAAGGAGAAAATCCAGACAGGCTAAAGAGGAATGGCTCAACGACAAATGTGCAGAAGTAGAGAAATTGAGTAGGAATAATAAAGAAGACATGCATAAGGAAATTAGAGAACTGACAGGACAAAAAACTGCTCTTCAACAGAATGTATAAAATCCAAGGATGGAACAATCATTTTGGAGAAAGAGGAAATACTCCAACGATGGGAAGAATATAAAGATCTTTTCCACAACAAGAGAGATCAACCAATATTACACAAAGATGAGGACCGACCGGA
The DNA here is from genome assembly GCA_037127315.1 of Ascarosepion bandense. Taxonomy (NCBI): domain Eukaryota; kingdom Metazoa; phylum Mollusca; class Cephalopoda; order Sepiida; family Sepiidae; genus Ascarosepion; species Ascarosepion bandense. The sequence goes on from JBBBDQ010000317.1 coordinate 2,091,973, forward strand.
AATATTAAAGTCTGAAGTGGAATCTGCAATAGTCAAACTGAATAGAAACAAAACAGCTGGAGCAGACGGCATAGTCATAGAGCTACTGATAGACCTGGAAGAATTTTGTAGAGAGAAAATTACAGAAATAATAAATGAAATTTACAATAGTGGTGTAATACCAGATAACCTCAGCAAGTCGATCTTCATAGCACTGCCTAAGAAGCCAGGATTAAACGAGTGCGAACTCCACAGAACCATCAGTTTAATGAGCCATATAACAAAACTGATCGTCCGAATCCTGATGAATAGAGCGAGAAGCAGAATCAGGCCAGACATAGAACAAGAACTGTGCAGTTTCGTCAAAGACACTGGAACAAGGAATGCAATATTTATGATTAAGATGCTGATTATTCAGCAGATAGAAACGGGCGTAAGACAAGGGTGTGTCGTTTCACCAGATCTATTCAACATGTACAGTGAGAATATTTTGAGGATCCTAGAAGTTATTCGTCATCGGAGGCCACAATGTAAACAACCTAAGGTACGCAGATGATACACTGTGAATAGTAGACACAGAAAGGAAACTACAATACCTCCTACAGAAGGTAGATGAAGAGAGTGGCAAGAAAGGGCTAAAAATAAACTGCAAAAAACCGAATGCATGGTCATCAGTAAAAAGGGCAGCCCAATATGCCTAATACAAGTCAGGGATACTAAAACCAAGCAGTTCCAAAAATTTAAATACCTGAGAAGTGTTATAACAGAAGAAAGAAAGTGTGACACAGAGATCCGAAGGCGAATTGGCATGGCGAAGGAAGCATTCAAGAAGTTGAGTAAAGTATTAAGAAACAGGACAATTTTGCTACAAACAAAGAAGAGAGTACTGGATTGCAATGTGATGTCAGGTCTTCAATATGGCAGTGAATACTGGACAAAATCATCGAAGATGAACTATAAACTTGAAGCAGCTGAAATGTGGTTCTACAGAAAGATGCTGCGGATATCATGGACCAAACATGTAAACAATGAGGAGGTTTTGAAAAGGATGGAGACGAAAAGGAAACTAATACTGAGCATCAGGAAGAGACAGCTGAAGTTCCTGGGACATGCAATAAGGAAGGAGGGCTTGGAGAACCTGATACTAAAAGGCCAGATAGAGGGAAAAAGAGACAGGGGAAATCAGCGGATAACATATTTGAAGGATCTAATCAGGTGGATGATGGAACGAGGGTTGCGTGGTGTAACAGGGGAAGGCGTGCTAAGAGCCACCAGGGATAGGGAGACGTGGAAAACCATGATCGCCCACGTCCTGAAGCGACAGGGCCCATAGAAGTAAGCTAGGAAGTTTTAATCAAGATAACTAATTGCTTTACAGTCGCTGAATATCGGCGCCTTATTAAATATTCATACGGATTTTGTACAGCTGAAGATAACCTTCCTCCCATTTTAGAGTATGGCTGTCGAATTGGACATGAAATTACGATGCCGATAACCATTCAACGTACGATGTCTCATTGATCAGGTTAACAATCTACAGATTTACTTACAAATACCCTTGGGAAATGTATTAATCCGTTTCTTCTTTCCTTTTATGAGTTAAGTAACAGGACAGTTTGGGCTCTATACCCTTGGCTGGCAACCAGTCTACCGCAGAATGTAATGGCAACCTACTGCAGAAAAATCTTCTGCCCGGTTGGTCACGTCTCTTTCGAGACATGATCGCCCAAGCGTGTATCACGTATGGCACTTACCTGACTGAATGAAGATAAGAGTTGGAAACATAAATAAAGCTTATATTTGGCATAAAGTGGGGGATCGGTTTTCTATTGTTAAGAAGTAATAAACTAAACCCCGACTAATTCCTAATTATTAATACAATCCGTCTTTTCTTCCTTCAGCTATACTTTAAATAGTAGGATCGAAAATCTTCTGCCCAGTCAGTCATGTCTCTTTTCAGACATGATCGCCCAAGTATGGCACTTAACTAACTGAATAAAGATACTATTTAGTAACATAAGTAAAGCTTCTACTGGGCATAAAGTGGGGGTCGGCTTTCTATTGTTATGAAGTAATAAACTGATCCCCCGCTAATTACTAATTATTAACACAATTAGTCTCTTCTTCATTCGGCTATACTTTAAATAGCAGGATGGAAAACTTCTGCCCAGTCAGTCATGTCTCTTTCGAGACATGATCACCCAAGCGTGTAGCACGTATGGCACCTAATTGACTGACTGATATTTTAATGCTTGGATAGTTTATAGATGGATCGGTAATGAAAAGAAAACTATTAAAATAATAATTATTACACAAAAATAGAGGCTGACCGAAAACTCTTATATTTTTCGGTCTTATATTTTTCGGTCAGGTCATATTAATTACATAAATTAAAGAGTTATTATACATCACTTTAATTTATGTATGAGTGGCCAACAAGGAGTCCTGACTTAACAACTTGTGACTATTTTTCTTTAGGGTTGGTTAAAGCAGCAAGTCTGCTATATCAAATCAAGATTTTAGAAGTTATGTCTTCCATACCACAAGAATTATTGGTGAAATCAGTTGACACGGTTCCTGAACAGCTCAATAAGCTGGAAGCAAAACCTGGTGTCCACATCGAATTTTGAATAAAATCTCATGCTAAAAGCTTTCCTCTCATATCCATGTCTTGAGCACCTTGACGTGGTGTAATGCTTAACAAGCTTGTCTCGCTATACCTTATTATAACTGAGCAGTGAGTTCAATCCTTACTGGATACCCCATATTTTCGGCCACAACTAAGCGGCGCTTACAAAATAAACTCTCATATCCATATCTTGTAAACATTATAGTTAATGTCATGGTGCAATCACCCATTATAACGGATTAAACTCTTCCTACAACTACATATACTTCCCCTCACAAAAGAGTGAGAGATCCGCAGGAGATCAGCATAAGCAGATCAGCGGAGAGCGATAGGCAAAGATAGCCAAGACTGCTACCGTACGACCATTGTGAGTCCCAGTTATAGTATTACTTCCTAGCTTGTATTTATTCATTCTCTTAACAAAGTTCCACGTATTGTATTTTGCTGTGTTTAATATATATTCGTTATTTCCTATTTTGGTTGTTGTTGTATTATTTTCTTGCTGGACTTCTTAACCGGGTCCACGACAGTTAATAAATAAATTATAACATTTGAAAATAAAGAGTTAGTTTTCAATCGACCTATATATTAGAAAAAGTTTTTTGGTTATTTAAAATGTTTATATGTTTAAATTTTATTTTTAATAGATACTCATATTTGCGGAAATACTCTGGTTTGTTTGTTTGTTTGTTTTTTAATTCAAAAAGTATATTTATTAATTTACATCTACCGGCCTGAATATTCGAGAAATCTTGTTAGAAAAATATGCGTCCTCCAGCAGGATTTGGACCTGTGTACCCTAGAAGAAGATATCACCTATCTGTTACGTAGAACCTTCTCATTTGACAAAATCCAAATGGTGCCTTTGAATACACATTTCTCTCAATTCTTGAAATATACATAACGGCTCTGTTTCATACCTAAACGTAAACACAGACATTTTTTGTGGTGGAAATCGACACCATCCGACAAATTTCTTTTTTAATATATACTTTAAATTTTAAGGTAGACGTTGTTAAATATCCAATCAGTTTTCCTCGATCCATAATTTCTGGTGCTACTGATCCTGTCTCAGCCAAGCGACGATAAACGGCAGAAATGGTTGGATGACTCGCATACCTACGGTCTGCAAACGTAATCTAATACAACCGTGCTGCCTCGCGTCCATTACCATTTCCTCGGGCGTATGCAAAAATCATATATGTTTACTCCCAATATGAAAATCCTATCGTTGTTATACTGATTACTGCTCAGTTAACTCACAACCACACACGTTAAATGTTGAAAACTGTTATGGGGAAACAAACCTATTCCTCAGATAATGGATTCTCCCTCCTATATTAATAAGAGTTAACAGGAAGTTAACTCAAGAAGTTCTTGGGGAGTTCATAAGAATTCTTAGAAGTTCTAGAGAGTTCTATTGGAGTTCAGTAGAACTACTAGGCAGTTGATATTAGTCGGCAGTTAGTCGAATACTAAGGAGTGAGCTTTCAGTGGAAGATTACCAAGTTCCTAACATTTTGGGTGAGTTCAGACAATTAGAACGATTATAACCTTCAATGCGAAAACTACTCCACAAGAAAAACAGACGAGCCCCAAATACAAAAATGACAAATGTAACTTAATCTATATGGCAATGCAGGGCATCTACAGTAAACTTTCTTTATAATTAATCAAAAACCAAGGAATTTGCGGACATATGTTTATATAGACATTTGTCCTTGTTTTAATGTGAAGTACCCCCACCCACGGGATGTGCGTTGTGGTGCTTTGGATATCGGCTCGGAACGAGAAATCGGGGAGCCGAGTTCGAATTCCAGCTGAATTCATTGCCTTCACTTACGCGCAAATACCCTTGGGAAAGGTATTAATCCGTCTATTCCTTCCAGTTATGGGTTAAATAACAGGACAGATTGGGTTCTATAGCCTTGGTTGGCAACCAAGCAGAAAGCAATGGCAACCTACTGCAGGATAATCTTCTGCCCAGTCAGTCATGTCTCTTTCGAGACATGATCGCCCAAGCGTGTATCACGTATGGCACATAACTAACTAACTAACCCCCGCCCACAGTTTATAAAAATAGTTTTGATACACTCGGTATATATACATATTATATTATCCGGAAAGCTCATGCAATTTTCTTCGTCGTCCATGTTCCAACACGTTAGAACATGTCAAATTTATCAATAGATATATTATGTTTATATTCCCAATTAAAGCGCATATCAAATTATTTCTTGAGAAAGAAAGTTTAAAATTCTTAATTCGTGTCACTTTTGCATCCCTATGAAACTGGAATATTGTAAGGTGCATTTTAGACGCTTGGTGTTTTTTTTTATTAACGTAAAAGCAAAAATATCACACAAGCAACAAAAAAAGATACGTGTTTTGCGCAGGGAAATGCTTTACCTGACAGAACTGAACAGAAATAGTTCGATAGGTTTGATGGTCGCATCACCTACTGAACGGATTGAACTCTTCCATCTACTACATATACCTCCCCTTACAAGAGGTGGAGGAAGATAATAGGGCAGAAAGGCAGAGATAGACAGAGTGAGATAGCCAAGACTGCTAACGTATTACCATTGTGAGTCCCAGTTCTAGTATTACTTCGTAACCTATATTTACCGTTCTACTAACAGAGTTCCAAGTATTTGTATTGTGCTGTGTTTAATATATATATCGTTATTTCCTATTTTGGTTGTTGTATTATTTTTTGCTGGACTCTTAACCGAGTCCAAGACAATAGGTTTAGAGTTGGTAATTGTATCCTTAGTAATGAAGAACGCACAGACATACCCCCTACCCAAAACAGACAACGACCAAATCAAGAGAGTGATTGAAAATAAGTCGTATTACACAACACGGAAATTGACAGAAATACTAAATATATCGTAATCCACCATCAATGAAGACTTAGTGAATCGTGGCTACTCAAATCGCTATCATGTTTGAGTACCACATGATTTCAATAAAAAGATCGCATTTCTATTTGTGATTTGCTGTATAAACGTAACAAAAATGCATTTGTTTTTAAGCAAACTGTAATGGGTAATGAGAAATGGATCGCTTACAACAATGTTCCGCGGAAAAGATCTTCAAGTAAGCTACATAAACCAACTTTAGCCTTTCCAAACGTAGGTCTTCATCCTAAAAAAATCATGTTGTGCATCTTGTGGGATTGGAAAGGCATCCTTTACTATGAGCAACCTATGAACAATCTAATATATATATATATATATATATATATATATATATATATATATATATATATATATATATATATATATATATATATATATATATATATATATATAACATAGTGATGATCCACGTATACTGTCTTAATATGTATAGGAAAGAATATTAATAAAAAGTTTTGAATTTAAAAATGTACTTTTTTTGGACAGTATTTGTTTATTTTTATTATTGTATTTTATATTTCAGACCGTCCTCGGTCCTTCATCAGAAACGAGTGATTGTTAAATTTGAATTAGAAACGTATTTCAAGATAGCGTCCGAATATCGTGAAATACGTTTCTAATTCAAATTTAAAAATCACTCGTTTCTGATGAAGGACCGAGGATGGTCTGAAATATAAAATACAATAATAAAAATAAACAAATACTGTCCCAAAAAAGTACATTTTTAAATTCAAAACTTTTTATTAATATTCTTTCCTATATATATATATATATATATATAATTAGGAGAAAAATCCATATAAATTCTTCGCGGATCTATTAATATAATAAGGAGCATATAAGAAAAGTGATAAAAATATATAAGAGAAATAATAGAAATATATGAGAAAATTGATAAAAATGTTCAAGAAAATTAATAAAAATATATAAGAAATTGATATAAAATGTTTAAGAAAATTATTAATAATATATAAGAAAATTGAAAATCTTTTATGAAAATTGATAAAAGTAAGTTTTAAAAAAATTTAAAAAAATTTAAGAAAATTTATAAAATATATAAGAAAAAAGATAAAAATATAACCAAATAAAAACAAAATAAATGAAATAGACAAGTGGTCCCCAACATATTTTTTGGGCATGCCCTATACAAGCATCTAAAAAATCCCGATGGCCCCCAATCATATAATTCTTTTTATTAAAAAGTTGAACGTCTATTGACGTGAAGAAAGCCTAAAAAGCCATTAACTTTATATTTTCTAGTGTCCTGACTGGGGATAGAGCAATTGTAAGTTCAATCCCTGAACCGAGCCGTTTAGACGTAGACAGTAGAAGCAGGGCGAGTGATAACCCAAAAGTATAAAATAAGAATTCAGTCAGCTCTGATAATTAACTCCATAACTAAAGGAAAGGTGTATTTTCTTTAGGTAGTTCAATGTGAATGAAGAAGACTTCGTCAACATTTGAACACGCTACGACCATTCAAATTTCCTTGACGATAACTGTCATGTAACGTACTCTTCTTAAAGATTTGTAAAACTTATTAGGAATTATGTAGATTCTTAAGCAGCTTTTTGGTTATATTAACAAAAGATTGATTGTATATTTTTCGAGGGGGGCTGAAACCCAGGAAATTAAAGAAAATAAAGGGAGAGGAATTAAAAAAGTAAAAGAGAAACATGGTTCTTCTTTTATTTTTTATCAATTTCAATTGCAAAGGGAGATATAAATATGAAAGGAGAGGAAGAATAGTAAGGATAAAAGAAGAAGCCTGAACTCAAGTCTAATGGACATAAAAGGGTATAAATTGTAAGCCGAAACAAACAGAAAAGAAAGATGGACAAAAGATTATTCATTGCCAAATGGACTTTGTTCTTTCCATATCTAGAAAACGTCAAAAGTTACTGTGGGAAAAATAAAGAACTAAGACAACCATTGAAGTATTTGAAGCAGGACGATTTGCAATTATCGTTTATCAAAGTGACCGACATTTTCGTATCGTTTCTTGGAAATGGCGCCTTTGCCATGCTTTTATGACGTCAATGTCCAAAAAAAAAAAGAAAGAAAGAAGCTTTCAGAATGAATGAAAACGAGAATAATAGAAAGAAATTAGATGCTTCACTAAAGTAAAAAAAAAAATAATTAAATTAAAAAAAGTCGCCTCCCTAATAAGCAAAACATATAAATCAAATAAAAAAATCGAAAACTGATGCGTGATTAAAAGAAAGAATGAATAATTGAAAGAAACTATAAGTTTAACTGAAAACAAGTTAAAAAGAAAATATGAAGAAGAAAGAAAACTCCTAAATAAAAAAACATATAAGAAGTAACTTGCACAATAATGTTTAAGAGTCTATATAAGTTCGAATTATATCTTGTTAAAAAGAAAGAAAGAAATATTTTTAAAAGGACAGTGTAAAATAAACGACTTTAAGAAAGAAAGAAAGAAATATCTTCAATAAAAGTAGAGTAAAATGGACGATTCTAAAAGAAGAAATGACGAAAGAAAGAAAGAAAAATTATAGAAAGAAAGAAAGAAAGAAAGAAAGAAAGAAAGAAAGAAAAAGAAAATATTTTTAATAAGGGAAGAGTAAAATAGACGATTCCAAAGAATGAAATACAGAAAAAAAGAAAGGAATATCTTTTGTCAGAGCAGAGTAAAATGAACAATTCTAAAAGAAGAAATGACGAAAGAAAGAAAGAAAAATTATAGAAAGAAAGAAAGAAAGAAAAATAAAATATTTTTAATAAGGGAATAGTAAAATAGACGATTCTAAAGAAAGAAAGAAAGAAATATCTTCAGCAAAAGTTTAATAAAATGGACGTTTCTAAAGAATGAAATAAAGAAAAAAGAAAGAAATATCTTTAGTCAGAGCAGAGTAAAATGAAAAATTGTAAAAGAAGAATAAACGAAAGAAAGAAAGAAAGAAAGAAAGAAAGAAAGGAATAAAGATCTTTAATAAAAGCAGATTAAAATGGACGATTCTAAAGAATTAAATACAGAAAAAAAGAAAGAAATATCTTTAAAAAGACGGTGTAAAATAAACGACTTAAAAAAAAAGAATGAAATATCTTCATTAAAAGCAGAGTAAAATGGACGATTCTAAAAGAAGAAATAACGAAAGAAAGAAAGAAAGAAAGAAAGAAAGAAATATTTTTAATAAAGGAAAAGTAAAATAGACGATTCTAAAGAAAGAAAGAAAGAAAGAAAGAAAGAAAAGGAAAGAAATATTTTTTTATAAGGAAAGAGTAAAAGTGACGATCCTAAAAAACGAAAGAAAGAAAGAAAGAAAGAAGGAAGGAAACATCTTTAATAAGAGCAGAGTAAAATGAACGATTCTTGAGAAAGAAAGAACGAAAAAATATGTACTTGAAACAAAACAAAAATTGAATAAATAAAGTAAAAATAGATTCTAAATAAGATAAGAAAACAAGAAAAAATACGAAAGACAAAATGATCATAAAGAAGGAACGAATGAAAGAAGGAGGGACCGAATCTAAAAAAAAAAATTGAAAGCAAAAAAAAAAAAATTATACACAGAGTAAAAAAGAGGGAAAGAAAGAGAAAAATAAGTATTCTCAATAAACACAGAATAAAGAAAGATTCCAAAGAAATATTTGGAAAAAAAAGAAGAGCCATTTTAAATAAAAAAAAAAGTAAGAAAAATATCCTCGAAAAAGAAGAAAGAAAGAAAGAACGTGTTCTAAAGAAAGGAAAAATAAAGAAAGAAATATCCTGAATAAAGATTGAGCAATAAATGAAAGGGTGAGAGAAATTGAATATAATAAAATATACATTACCGAAAATTTAGAAAGCCTAAACAAAGAGACATTTGAAATTTTAGATCAATTCCCGCACAGACAAACCTTAATTGTTATTTATTCGGCTTTAGCGTTTATCTTTTATTATCAGCAATCTAAGCAGCCTCGTTTTCAATATAGAATCTTATGATTTCCGAATGAAAACAGACGATAACAAAAAGGTCCTTTTGAGGCGTAAACAAAATAGTTCCAAAGGAAACGTCAGACCACTAAACATATTGAATGAACGATTTAAAAAATACACATGAATAGTCATATATATATATATATATATATATATATATATAATTTAGAAAATTTTTTAGATATTCTACAATTTCATGGGTAATATGTATTTCGGCGCTGACCTTTCAGCTCGTCAGACCCAAATGATACAACAATTAATCATCAAAATATTGCAGAAAATTTTTTTTTCTGGAATATTTAGAAGATTAATTGTTGTATCATTTGGGTCTGACGAGCAGCAAGGTCATCGACGAAATATGTATTACCCATGAAATTGTAGAATATCTAATTTTTTTTCTAAATTATATTACTCTGTTAAATTAAATAAATAAATTTAGCATTGAGTTCTTTTGAGTTCGGCTCTATAAGAATATATATATATATATATGATAATCATGAATAAAAATCAAGAGTAAAAACTGTACTTAGCGGAAGCGTTTTGTCCTGTAGCCGTAGGGAGCTGGTTAATGTTTTTTGATTCGGCCTTGTGTCATACATAACTGAACTCTCTACCAAACGTTTAATGTATTAGCTGACTCAGGCGCCACCATTAACATCCTGTCTGAAGCAGACTTCAAGTGCTTAAGATCAGCACCCCACCTCCGACTCACAAAAACTGTAATATCTGGATTTGGTGTCAAAGAAAACACCCCAGTTCTAGGTCAATTCAGCATACTTCTAGAGTTTAGGGGCATCTCTTGCCAAGCTGATATACACGTAATAAAGGGCCCAGAAAAACCCATCATCGGCTGGGAAACATGTCAGAGGCTCAAACTACTGTCAGCGAACAAGCTCTCAGTTAACCACATCAGTAACTCTGATACACAAAACCCACCCTCTACCCTCAAACTTCTGGAGCACTATGCAGACCTGTTCAATGGTCTAGGTAGACTAAAAGGTAAGAAAGTTCACCTACACATAGATGAAAACGTGCCACCCATTGCTCAGAGATACTGCAGAGTCCACTTTCAAGTGAGGAAAGTCATATAAGAACTGATGCGCAAAGATGAGAAACTGGGAATAATTGAAAAAGCAGACGGACCGACACCATGGGTATCTCCTATTGTAGTGGTACCAAAAAAGGTCCAAAAGAAAATCAGGGTTTACAATGGATATGAGAGCAGTAAACAAAGCTATCAAAAGGGAACGGCATCCAACCCCCACACTCGATGAGATGAAAACCATTCTATCGGGAGCTAACATCTTCAGCAAATTAGACCTCAATCAGGGTTACAACCAATTGGAATTAGATGAAGAATCCCGATACATAACCACCTTTGCAACACACCTAGGTCTGTACAGATACAAAAGGCTATTCTTCGGTGTCAACTCTGCCAGTGAAATATTCCAGAAATAAATCAGTCAAGCACTTGCAGGGATTAAGGGAGCCATCAATATCAGTGATGACATCCTTTGTTTCGGATCAGACCAGCAAGATCACGACCAAAACCTCCACACAATATTCCAACGACTTCGCGAAAAAGGCCTCACCCTGAATGGGGCAAATGCGATTATAACAAAAGGTCACTAGAATTCCTTGGACACACCTTTGGTAATGAAGGCATCAGCCCAAATGATCTTAAAATAAAAACAATCCTTGGACTACCCGACCCTAAAAATGCGTCAGAAGTCAGGAGCTTGATGGAGATGACCAACTTCTGCGGTGCACAATTCATTACAAACTATGCAACCCTGACCCATGAACTATGTCAATTAACAAAAAAAAAATAAAAAAATACGCAGTGGTCCTGGACTGAACGCCACACTAAATATCTAAAAAGCATCAAGGAAGCCCTGAGCAAAGCATCTCACTTGCCTACTTTGACCTGAACAAACACACCGAGATACACACCGATGCCAGCCGGGTAGGCATCTTCGCCGTGCTGTCACAAAATGGATGGATAGTACAGTTTGCAAGCCGAGCACTATCCACAGTCGAACAAAGATACTCCCAAACAGAACGTGAAGCACTTGCTATCACATGGGCATGTGGACACTTTCACATATATATTTTCGGAGCCCCATTTACTGTCCATACAGATCACAAACCCCTAACATCCATTTTCAATAATGCCAGCTCCCAACTGTCAGAACACATTGAACGTTGGGTTTTGAGAACACAACCGTACGACATACCGACCAGACCATGACAACCCAGCTGACTATCGCAGCCGCCATCCAATGCACCTGCCACCAAGCAGCAGAGAATTGAAAATAGCAGAGGAATATATAAACTACATCCTCCGAACTTCAACCCCCAAAGCAATGACAATTGATGAAGTTGCAATAGAAACTGCAAAAGACAAGACACTTATCAACGTCATCCAAACTATTTTTCTCAACAAATGGCATGGTGTTGAGGACGGAATAAGTAAAGCAACATTCCACACCCTGAATGCCAACCGTACCGAACCATCATTAGCATATTAGGACAGCATAATTCTCAAAGGGCGCCGGGTAGTGCTGCCTGAAACGCTACAAAAAAGAGCTGCTAACTAGCACATACCGGACATCAGGGCATTGTGAAAACTATGACCCTCCTCCGAGAAAAGTTCTGGTTCAAGAACATGCAGCCCCTGGTAAAAGAAAAAAAATCAAATGCAAAGTCAATACTCATCTACTAACCACTGGACTCTAGCTCTCTCCCCTCCCCTGTATAACCTTCCCTTTCTCTCCTCCTATGTATCTGTCATCGCACCTTCTTTCTCAGCTTTCTATTGTTCCTTTCTAACTAGCTTGTACTCCTCACTCTTTTCTAATTAATCTTTTTACATTTATGTAACCCCCTGCACATCAGTGGCGTTTCCGCCTTGCTCGGGGTGAAATGATAAAAAAAAAAAAAAAAAAACTGCCACGCCTGCCAGATCAGTACCCATAAATCGGCAAAAGAGCCACTGCAAATGTCCCCACTACCAGCAGCCCCGTGGGCAGAAGTCAGTGCTGACTTTGGACACCTCCAAAATAGAAAGTACCTTCTTGTTGTCACAGATGAATACTCACGCTATGTTGTTGTTGACACACTAGACTCCATCCCAACAACATCAGTCATACCCCGTCTGGACAAGATATTCGCTGAATTTGGAGTGCCAGTCTCCCTCAAAACGGACAACGGCCCACCATTCAACAGCTATGACTTCAAAGCCAATGCCTCCATCGACGGAATCGGGCACAGAAAAAGAACACTCCTATGGCCCTAAGCCAATGCCGAAACAGAAAGCTTTATGCGCACTGTAAAAAAGTCCATCAAAGCTGCCCTAACCAAAGGCCGAAGCTGGAAGCAGGAATTATTCAAATTCCTGCTGGACTACCGGACAACGCCACACTGTACCACCGGCGTAACCCCAGCCTCAATTCTATTTGGCCGGACCATAAAAAACCGCCTGTCACACCTAACCACACCTATTGCCGAGGACCCTAGCATTAGGGAGCGTGATACCCAAGCCAAGAGAACGATAAAGCGATACGCCGATAAAAAGGCACATGCGAAACCTTATGATCTCAGTGTGGGTGACTCAGTTGTCGTAAAAAGCGATCACATCTCAAAGGCCCTCACACCTAACCAATGACTGTAACAAAGAAAAAGAGATCCATGATTACCGTCACACACGAGGGCAACCAAACTACAAGAAATGCCAGCTTCTTCAAAAAATCCCTAAACAACCAACAAACCCCACACGTAACCTACACAATTACTCCTCGTCTGAAGATGAAAGCCACCCTCACGTGGTGACACCACCAAAACGTAAAGACAACCAGGCAAAACACAACTCTAAACCTCAGACGTTCAGGCCAGACAAGACGGCCACCTAAAAGACTTGATTACTAACAAAAAAACAACATATCTCTGTACATAATCTGATTCATTGTCATCTTTCTTTTACTTAGGTTAACAGACGTCTTCTCCTACATAAAGTCTGACCCATCGGTGCAAGTACTTCAACCATATTAGATGAACTCTCTCAAGTTAAAAAAAAGCATTGTAATGTCCTGACCAATAAATGGGAAATAACCTCTGGTGTCACAGGAGTTACGGCCCCTGCGGATCCCGGAAGGGAACGGGATAATAAGAAGAGATACCAGGCACCCTAGCAGGGTTCGTCTTGGCTCTCTCATTAATCATCATCCATCCTGTTGATCCACAGCGGTGGTAGTCGATGTTTAGCAAGCATCAATTGTCTCCAACACCAAACATTCAGTCAGTCAGTTAAGTGCCATGCGCGATACACGCTTGGGCGATCATGTCTCGAAAGAGACATGACTGACTGGGCAGAAGATTATCCCGCAGTAGGTTGCCATTGCTTTCTGCGGTAGACTGGTTGCCGACCAAGGCTATAGAACCCAATCTGTCCTATTATTTAATCCATAACTGGAGGGAATAGACAGATTAATACCTTTCCCAAGGGTATTTGCGCGTAAGTGAATGCAAGGAATTCAACTGGAATTCGAACTCGGTTCTCCGATTTCTCGTTCCGAGCTGATATCCACTGCACCACAACGCACATCCAAACATTACACTACCTAATAGTATACTCCGATTATTTGTGAATATTTATGCTGATGACACAGTGATAACTCGATGACTAGTGATTGGCAGCTGATCTCTCCTTCGATCAAGCTCTTACATTTCAGTAAGGGGAGTAAAATTGACTGGTTACATTAGATACCTCAAAAAGTAAACTTGTTATAGTTCATCATTACCAATATTTTACCCACCCCTTGTTAGTACCGTTGTATCTTTAGACGCTCCACAAAATGTTTGGTCCTTTAATATTTAGTCAATAACAAGTCAAATTTTTTTAATTAGTCAAGTAACTTTCTGCATTACTCTATCAGCGACAAAAAATGACTGGCTGGGGTTAATATATTGGTGTGGATTATAAACCAATGAGTTAAAAACCAAGGAATTAGAAGCCAATGAATTAGAAGCCAATGTATGGAAAGTAAAGATGATTTGTAATAATTGCCGTAGAAACCAATTTAAACATCACAGAAACCTCATCGTTAAGTGATTGGAATGTGAAAAAATAATGTTGAAGATGGCCATCAATTGTTTTAAAACATAAAATGAAACCAACCCTCTTTTTACTTTATATAAATGACCTGCCTAGGAGTATGCTCCGATTATTTGTGAATATCTATGCTGATGATACAGTGGTAACTGGATGACTAGTGATTGGCGGCTGATCTCTCCTTCGATCGAGCTCTTACATCTCAGTGGGGGTAAAATTAGCTGGTTACATTGAATACCTCGAAAATCAAACTAATTACATTCTATCATTGCCGATAAAATCCTGAACTACCACAAATGTCTTCAGCAACTTTTGGGCGTTATTATCAACCCAGACTTCAAGTGAAATTCGTATATCCGAAAAAAATAGTCGGTTCCTGACACCTCGTTCTACCCTATCATAATAACCTATTCATACGAGGTTTTGTAATTGTGTACGCGATCTAGACGATGACTAGTGATTGGCAGTTTATCTCTCCTTCAATCGAGCTCATACATCTCAGTGTGGGGTAAAACTGACTGGTTATATTGAATACCTCGAAAAGTAAACTTGTTAGAGTTCATTATTTCCAATAGGATCGTGAACTAACAGTGTTTTCAGCGACTTTTAAGCCTGAAATTTATCAAGACCACAAGTAGAACTTGTAAATACGATCTGTCTCTAAAGATGCAGGAGAAATTATCGTTTCTCTGTGCTCATCCAGTATGTAGCTGACCCTCCTGTTATACTCTGGCCTTACAAAAGCCAGGTAAGACCAAAATTGGATTACTACTAGCATATATGAGCAGGAATTCCCCATTGTTTACCTGCTATTCTTGATTGAGTCCAAAAACGTCATTTTGGGTAACAACTTATTCCCATCATAAAACCCCTTTCACACAGAAGAGTATCTCGATGCTGCATAGCTAGTTTACCTGAAGTGGCTCTAGGGTCTTGTACAGAGCAAACATCAATATGTAAAAAATACCTGTATGCTTGCAATTTGAACATATGAACAATTTATGCTTATTTGAATTATTACATTGTTCGGACTGTTGTCCTCATCTTCGTAGCCATACTCATGATGTTTCGGCCGTTGTACGCTCTCTTCAGGTGATTGGAATTCCGAACAGAACTACTGATTTCATCCACCGTATTAGGTTGCTCTAGTTTCACATGCCATGCCTCTTCCGGGTAACATAATATCATTTATCTCCCTTTAACTCAACTCTCCAAGTTTTGTTCCCCCATCCCCTGTATCCAGGTATTAAAATGACAACTTCAGGATATATGGCCCAGTGGATAAAAGCATTAGTTGAATCCAGGGATTTGACCCAAAGAGTTGTGAGTTCAATGCCGAATGAGTTATGAATTCAGGATAGAATTAATTTTTTTCGGCAAACTACAAATTGTATATACCAAAATCTAGCAAGTACGATACTTTAAATATCTGGAGAGTGTTTTCACAGGATATGAAAAATGTGACACCGAAAGCCGAGTGGACGTTACGAAAGCGCAGAATACTTTTTTTTTTAATGCTAAGCAACTATTCACAAAAATGAAACTTCTGTTAGAAACAAAACAGTATTGAAATTCTGTGTAATATTAGTCCTACAATGTAAAATTCATTCTATTATGTAACATTAGTCCTACTATATGGCGGTGATTGCTGGAGAATCTTATCACAGCTAAACAAGAGACCTGAATCAACGGAAATGTGGTTCTGGGACTACCATGGACCAAACATGTGAGAAACGACAAAGTTTTAGAGAAAATGGAAACAAAAAAGACATTTATGCTTAGCACCAGAAAAAGACAGCTGAAATTTGTAAGGCACATAAAATGGAAAGAGGGCCTAGAAAATTTGACACTCACAAAACATACTGAGGGATAGAGAAAAAGAGTAGCACATAACATGCCTAATGATTTTGTACAAAATGTTTGACAGAACGGGGTTTAGGTGAGATAGCAAAAAAGACAAGATTTACTAAAAGTTACAAAGGACTGGACCCATGATCGTTCACGTCCTGAAGATACACGGCACATAGAAGAGGATCTTTTCCATTAGACTACTACACACACACGCACACACGCACACACACACACACACACACACATATATATATATGTGTATGTGTGTGTGTATGAGTGTGTGTGCGTTTGTGTGTATGTGAATGAATAGATTGATGTTACTAGATGCACAGTTAGGTCCCTCGATAGATTTATTTGTTTATCTCATTTCAAGCAACTATCTCTCGAAAAATTGATTAATGGAGTCGTTACTTCTCAGAACAAGAAATAAGTTCAGTGTATGACAGCTTAGAAAACATTTACTTTCACCTTTAATGGATAAAAAAAAATGAGTCACGTATCTACTTGCATTTCTTTCTAGCACCTGTTTTTTTTTTTGGTTTTTGGTGGTTGTATATATTTTGGTTTCCTCGGTTTTTTCTGTGCACTTTCTTTCGCGATTCCTTTTCTATTTTCTATTTTCCATTCAGCCTTTCTAAATTATTATTATAATATCATTTTTCATCACAATTTGATTTCTGCTATGGTCGCACTATCTACCAAATCTGCCGGAAGACCTAAAGCAGATCGTGGTGTATTGTTATGGCTCCATTTCATGTTTTTTTTATATCTCCCCTAACATCCTTAGCGTAACATAGACAAAGATCTCTTTTGTGTGTGGACTGTATTTAATAAGACAATATTTGTATATCACTTAAGCTTGTGTTTCCAGGGATTCTTTCAACATATGCTGTTTTGTTCCATTTTTTATCATTCCAAGTGCACTCACTATCACTGGAACGATTCATGTTTTCAATTTCCACATTTTTTCTATTTCAATTTCCAGGTTTTATATTTTGACAGTTTTTCGAATTCTTTGGTTGCTATGTTACAATCCGCTGGACAAGTCCTATCATTTAATAGGCAAGTTTTTCTTTCTGGTTTTTAACAATAATATCCGGCCTATTTTCTTCAATTTTTCTGTCTGTATAGATGGTGTAATCCCATAGAATGGTGACATCTTTTATTTCTGTAACTGTTGCTGGGTGATGTTCATACCAGTGTTTGTTTACATATTTTCCATAGTGTTTGCACATTGTCCAATGTAAATATTGCCCCACTCTGTCGTGACGATTTTTATATTCATTTGGGGCAAGTACAGAACATCCTGAGTTAGGTGGTTTATTGTTTCTTGGTATTTATCACAGAACCTGCATTTTGGATCCACATTATTATGTATAATATTTGCCTGAAAGTTTCTAGTGAAAAGACTTTGGTCTTGCTCTGCAAAATAAAGCCTTCAGTCTCAGACTTTAATCCAGAAGCACGTAACCGTTCTGGATATTGGCCATGCAGAGTTTTATCTTGCCAGCGTTCTTTCATCTGTTCAAGAGCTTTATCCTTGGCTTTTTTTTCGTGTTTTTTGCCACAATAGTTGGTTCTTGGCTTCTGTTTTGCTTTTCAACAGAATCTACAAAATGTAAATCTTGTTTGTATTTACTGTCTTCTTTCATTTTTGAATATTGGTTTTTGTTGTAATACATATATTCTTCCCTGTCTCAACCTGAGATTTAACGTCAGAAATGCCGTCATGACATTTTCCATTGGTCATTTTTAGATGACAAAAGGAACTAAGACTACACACATTTTACATAGTTTGGTTAATTTTGTTTCACGATATGTCAATCTCAATATTGGTTATTTAATGACAGCAATATTTTTTAGGATAGGACCATATGCATAAAATGTATTGCTGGTGTTTTTACAATAAAAATTCATATTTGTATTTTCACTAGCAGTATAGCCCGGCGTTGCTCGGGTGTAATGAAAGCTTTAAAACTAATCCATGGTCCTGGAGCTCAGATTCTTTGGACGTTGGCACAAAAGACTAAAATGTTTCCAGTTAAAGCGAAACCGTAGACTGAAAGGAAAATGAATGGATGTAAGACAAATTTTGATTTGCTGGTATCGATTTATACATATATATATATATTATCAATTTTCTGCACTATTGTAAGAACTGCAACCTTGAAAATTCTGAATATCGTTTCTTATGTCTTTGTCTATGAGTGTATCAAATTCGATTAAAATCGGACCACTCCTTCTATAAACTGATTTTTTCGATTATCAATTTTCGATATTTATCGGGGGTACCTCGATACAAAACCAAGCTAAGAACACTCGCAGACGCTTATAATACAACTGTGTAAATTTTCAAGAAAATCGGTTCCGTCATTTCGGAGTCTATATGTAACGGATACACACACACACACACACACAGACACACACACAGACAAAGTTCCATTTATAAATAAGTTTAGATAATGTTTTGACCCCCTTTTTTTAGGGGGTTCTCTATTTGCCGATAGGTGGGATCTAAACAGGTGCTACTACCCCAGGCCAGAGTAGAGTTAGAAACAGTAGTAATTAAGAGGTTTTTTCAGGCTCCTCAAACCCACGCGGTCAGATCTAGTTTATTCTCCTCTCCACGACGTTTACATGAATAAAGCTATACATAATGTGTGAGCTGTACTTGTGAATATAGTTTTGTTTTGTTTTTTTTGTTGTAATTATTTAAGGCATGCAATACCATGAATTGCTTCAATGACTCCATTGGACCCTTTTTTTTAACTACAGCTAAAATTATTAATGTCCTCATGCGCCACACTTTTGAGAGTTTTAATTCAAGATCTTTCTAATTTGATAGTTTCTTGAATAGCTTCAAAAAATTACACTCTGCAGAAACTGTCATGCCAATACGAAAGCATTTTCTGTTCTTTTAGTTGATTGTTTTGTTTTTATGGCATATCAACACCTCGGCGGGTCGTTTATTGCCAACTAAATTTTATTTATTTATTGCTAGCAATACCTTTTTTTCTTTCAACAATTTATTGTTGTTTTTATATAAGTTTTGTGTCTAGTAATACTTTTTTCATTTCGAGTATCAAGATTCATTGAGATTTTGTTTTTAAGGGCAGGGTCCCTAACTCCTACCCTTGTTATTTAACCCATAACTGGAAGGAAGGGACGGATTAATACCTTTCCCAAGGTTACCAGTGCTTAAGTGTATGCAGGGTATTCAACTGGAATTCGAACTCGGCTCACCGATTTCTCTTTCCGAGTCGATATCCACTGCACCACCACGCACATCCGTAACTAAACACTAACAACACCTGGTATTCCCAAGTGGTCAAATAGGACTGACCAGACTCAACGTTGCTTAACTTCGGTGATCGAGCGAGAACCGGTGTATTCAACGTGATATGGCCGTAAGCCTGTTCTTTTAGCTTTTGATTAGGATGACTGGCCTATTAGCCTTGATTGCTTTTTCTTTGGATATTATAAAGTCCCATAAAATTGTGCCAGGCCCTGTGTGTCATCGGGTCTGGGTGCTGTTCATACCAGTTTTCTGCTGTTTCCTTTCCGTAAAAGTTACAAATTTTCGAGTGTAGATATTGTCCCATTCTGTCACACCGAGTTCTATATTCAATTGACCGAATGCATGGTCATCAGCAAAAAGGGCAGCTGAAAATAACAAATACAGGTAGGGGATGTTAAAATCAAGCAGGTACAAAATTTAAAATATCTGGGAATTGTTCTAACCGAAGACGGATAGTGCAACACAGATATCCAAAGGCGAATTGGCATGTCGAAGGATGCGTTCCAGAAGCTGAGTATAGTATTAAGACACAGGAAACTTTCACTTGAAACAAAGAAGAGAGTACTGGATTGCTATGTGATGTCAGTTCTTCAATATAGCAGTGAATTTTGGACAATATCAACAAAGATGAAGGGAATATTTTAAGCAGCTAAAATGGTGTTCTACAGAAGGATGCTGTGGATATCGTGGTCCGAGTATGTGAGTAATGACGAAGTGTTGGAAAGAATGGAAACGAAACGGAAATATTGAGCATCAGTAAGAAACAACTGAAGTTCCTAGGACATGCAATGAGGAAGGAGGGCTTGGAGAATCTGATACTAACAAGCAAGATAGAAGGAAAAGGAGACAGAGGAAAACAGCGGATAACATATTTGAAGGGCCAGGGCAGGTGTATGACAGAACGGGGGCTGCGAGACGTAACAGAAGAAAGCGTGCTAAGAATTACCAGGGATAGGGAGACGTGGAAGACCATGATCGCCTACGTCCTGAAGGGACAAGGCACATAGAAGAAGGTGCTAACACCATGAAATCTGATACACTGAATTTGCATTTTCTCTATATTATTATTATTATTAATATTATTGGCTCTTCACATAACCTGAAATATCGCTTAACAGAATTTTTTCAAGAATTGTTTTAAAACAGACAGAAACAATAGAATCTTTCTCTGTAATAAATACTTTTTTTTAATCAGCTTTACTCTAAGAAAGGCAGTAAAGCAACTAAGATACAAAGAGTTGCTCGGTGTAAATGAATTAAGAACAGAAAGTATGCATGCTGAGGAGTTCGTTCCATCAATCTATTGGTGTCTTCGTGTGTCGGTACACAGATTTAGACGTATGTGACCGGGTGGGTATTCTTCTGGTATCTACCCTGGGTTCTGAGAGAAACAGTAAGATGGCGGGAGAAGAGGGTGGGGCGGGATGATGAAAGTGGGGAATGGAAAGAAAGATGAAGGGAAAGAGAGAAAGAAATGAAGGGGGAGAGAAGAGGAGGTAGAGAGATAGAGAGAAATGAAGAAATTAGTGTCTTCTTCAACGAATCCTCAAAAAACAAAACAGAAAGAAATGCAAATGATTTCCTAAGAAAAGGAAACAAAAAAAAAATTTTAAAAAAATCCCTGGACCGTTGAGCACAAAAATGTGAAGGAACTGAAAGAAGACGATGCAAAATGCGTCACGCCCGAGTGAACATGACCAACAGGTTAGGGTCAATCGAATTGCATGCAAATCTGTGGGACTGAATAGGGTATTTATTGTAGCAGATCTTGTTCCACTAAAACAAAACAGTTACACATTAACCATTCGCTCAATTCTTTATGTCTTTCTTCTACCTCTCTTTTTTTCACTCTCTCTATTTATTATTTTTTTTTTATCTTTTTCTCTTTCTTTTCTTTTATGCTCTTCTTTCTTTCTTGTATTTCTAGGCTTATGATTATATCACGCTGGAGTACCGTTCCTCGTACAATCATCGAAATTAATCAACGTCGAGCCTGGTCAGCACCTAGACCTGAGGCCGCCTTGAGATACCTAGACCTGAGACCGCTTTGAGATACCTAGACCTGAGACAACTTTGGGATAACTAGACCTGAGACAACTTTGGGATAACTAGACCTGAGACCGCTTTGAGATACCTAGACCTGAGACAGCTCTGGGATACCTTGATCTGAGACCGATTTGAGATAAATACACATTAGACCACTTTGGGATACCTAGACCTGAGACCACTTTGAAATACCTAGACCTGGTACCACTTTGGGATACCTAGACCTGAGACAACTTTGAGATACCTACACCTGAGACAACTTTGGGATACCTAGACCTGAGACTGCTTTGATAAATCTAGATCTGAGAACGCTTTGAGATACCTTGACCTGTGACCGCTTTGGAATACCAGGTACTGTGAGCTTGGATGTATGTGTAGTGTAAGGGACAACGGCTCGGAATTGGAAATTAGAGAGCCGATTTGCAATTCTAAGGAATTTCATTATATTCACTTACGCGTGAATAAGACATGAATTCACCATTTCTGTCCCCCACCAGGTAGGCGTTAATTAGTATGACTTGTAACAGAAAATCATTATTACTTCTGAATTAATTCTTATAATATAAAATCATTTTCTAGCTTAAAATAACATGCAAGAGTTTGATAAGCCGTAAAAAACACAAGAATTAATCAATCTTGTATTTCCATTTACTTCTTTCTGGGTAATCTTTCTCTCCTTTTTCCTTTCTACTCCCTTTTTATTCCTGTTTTTATTTCTCTTCCTCCTCTTCTCATTCTTAAAATATCTTTCTTTTTCTTCCTTTCTGTTTTGTTTTCCTCTTTTCATTTTGACCCTATTTTTTCTTTGTTTTCGTCTCTCTTTCTCTGTCTCTTTTCATTCACATTCAGCCTGTTTTCTTTTTTCATCTTCTCATAACTTCAGACTCTCCTCTTAAATATTATTTTCCTTTCTTCTTCATCGCCCTTTCTCTCCCCGCCCTCTCTCTTTTTCTCTCTATTTTTTTGTTCCTCTTCCCTTTTATTTTTCTCTTTCTATTCTTTTTCACGCTTCTTAGCTTCTACCGTTTCTTTCTCGTTCATTTCACACGTTTCTCTCTCTCTCTCTCTCTCTCTCTCTCTCTCTCTCTCTCTCTCTCTCCCACCTTTTTACTCTCTATCTTTTTTTCACCTCCTCCCTCTTTATTTTATCCGTCCATTCTCCCGCCTTTTCTATTCTTTTTTTTTTTCCATACCTTATTCGATACTGCACGGTACCATCCGAATAAAGATGCATCATTTTGTTAGGAACTGTGACGTCATGAAAGCTAGCCTCTTTCTCATTGGCGAAGTACAGATCCGGAACCCAGATCTCTTTCATGTTTAGTGTATCCAGTTCCAAAGCATCGTCACTCCCTGTGTTGAATTTCAATCGAGGATCATTCCACTTCTGCGTGATTATAAAATTCATTGAAAAATCCTGAAAAAAAAAAAGATTATAAACATGTTTAGAATAAAGTTTTGATAATACTACTACTAATAATAATAATAATAACAATTTTACATAAAATCATCAATAGAAAATATCATAAAGCTATTTCTGATCTGACGACTCTCTTTGGGACCAGGAAGGAAATGTGTATACAACAGAATCCCGGGAAATTAATAATAATAATAATAATAATAATAATAATAATAATAATAATAACAAGAAAACAGAAAGAAAAAACATTCAATAATGAAAGAAAGCAATAAATACAAACAAGATTTACATTTAGTAGATACTGAAGAAAAGCAAAACAGAAGCCAAGAACTAACTATTGTAGCAAAAAATATGAAAAAGAAAGTCAAGGATAAAGCTCTTGAACAGATGAAACAACGCTGACAAGACAAACCTCTGCATGGCCAATATCCAGAACGCGCCAATAAATCCAATGTTGATAAAGTTAATACTCATCGATGGTTATGTGCATTTGGATTAAAGTCTGGAACTGAAGGCTTTATTCTTGCAGCACAAGACCAGTTTCACTCGGCAAAACCAAAGTTTTTCATTAGAAACTTTCAGGCAAATATTATACATAATAATATGGATCCAAAATGCAGGTTCTGTGATAAATACCAAAAAGGAATAAACCATCTAACCGCAGGATGTTCTGTACTTGCTCCAAATGAATATAAAAATCGTCACGATAGAGTGGGGCAATATTTACATTGGGCGATGTGCACACACTATGGGAAATATGTAAACAAACACTGGTATGAACATCGTCCAGCAACGGTTACAGAAATAGGAGATGTCACCAGTCGATGGGATTACACCATCTACACAGACAGAAGAATTGAAGCAAATAGGCCGGACATTATTGTTAAAAACCAAAAAGAAAACTTGCCTATTAATTGATATGGCTTGTCCAGTGGATTGTAACCAAAGAATTCGAAAAACTGTCAAAATATAAAACCTGGAAATTGAAATAGAAAAAATGTGGAAATTGAAAACATGAATCGTTCCAGTGATAATAGGTGCACTTGGAATGATAAAAAATGGAACAAGACAACACATTGAAAGAATCCCTGGAAATCCAAGCTTAAGAGATATGCAAAAAATGTCTTAAGTACAGCCCACACACTAAGGAGATAGAAAAAACATGAAATGGAGCCATAACAACACACCACGATCTGCCTTAGGTCTTCCTGCAGACTTGGTAGGGAGTGCGACCATAGCAGAAATCGATTTATAATGAAAAAGTACATAATAATAATAAGAATAAAACAATATAATAATCAAAATATAAACACCTAAAAACTGAAAAAGAAAAAATGTGAAAATCGAAAAGAAAAATAGCAGCAGTGATATTAGATGCGCTTGGAATGATTAAGAAACGAACAAAACAACACATTGAAAGAAGCCCTGAAAAGCCCAGGTTAAAAGATAGAGAAATAATTATCTTGATAAGTACAGCCGAAACACTAAGAAAAACTTTGTCCATGTAACGCTAGGGATGTTATGGGAGATGGAAAAACAAATGATATTATTGTGGATTCAGGGTGAGGAACTACACAATATAATGAACAACAAAACATATATTTGAGATAGAAAAATAGTTTATATTAAACGTAAAGATACAACTGGAACGCAGGTTAGTAATCCAGGAACACGATTAGTAAGGAATATATATATATATATATATATATATATATATATATATATATATATATATACAAGTCTTTTAAGTGTTTAAGCGAAGCCGTGCTGGAATTAGCATATCCGTATAATACTATTCTGGCTGAGTGGAGCTCAGAGATACTATGACTACTGACGCGGTATTCTCTGTGTAACTTCGGTATCGCTCGGCAACTTACGGATTAGTTCGGTACTCTCTGATAACTGACGTATGTTACTATGGCAGGAGTTTATGTATACTCACGTCGAGTCCATTATCATAGAAAAAGGGGAAGTCCCACAACATAAATGTAGCCACAACAACACACCACTACCTGCCTTAGGTCTTTCTAAAGATTTTGTAGATAGTGGGATCATAGCAGAAATCAAATTATGATGAAAATGAAATAATAATAATAATAATAATAATAATAATAAAAATAATACAAGGATTTTAAATGAAAATCTAAAAACTATGTTACATAGGTACATCAATAATTCTAGTTGTCGTTGAAAAAGTTTTCGATAGGCTCATTGAATGGGCTCCTGGTAGAAAAAGCCTTAAGGAAATACAAAAAAACTGTATACACAAGTACAGCTCACATATTCAGTCAGTTAACTGCCATACGTGATACACGCTTGATCAATCACGTCTCTAAAATGACATGACTGAGTGGGCTGAAGATTATCTCACAGTAGGTTGCCATTACTTTCTGCGGTAGACTAGTTGCCAGCCAAGGCAATAGAACCCGATCTCTCCTGTTATTTAACTCATAACTAGAGGTAAGAGACGGATTAATACCTTTCTCAAAGGTATTTGCGGAAAGTGAATGCAACGAATTCAACTGGAATTCGAACTCGGCTCCCCGATTTCCCGTTCTGAGCCGATAACCATTGCATCTCGACGCACATCCTCCGCACACATTACGAAGAGTTTAATCGTGTCATCTTAGGTTGATTTTGTTTTTTACAAAATGATCAGTGGAAAAAAAGTATTACTATTTCTTCTTCTTCTTCTTCTTCTTCTTCTTCTTCTTCTTTTATGTGCCCTGTCCTTGGACGTAGGCGATCATGGTTTTCTACATCTCCCTATCCCTGGTGGCTCTTAGCACGCATTCTCCTGACACACCACGCAACCCTCATTCCGTCATTCACCTGATCAAGTCCTTTAAATATGTTATCCACTGCTTTCCACTGTCGCTTTTTCCCTCTATTTGGTCTGTTAGTATAAGGTTCCCAAGATCTCCTTCCCCATTGCATGTCCCAGGAGCTTTAGCTCTCTCTTCCTGATGCTCAGTATTAATTTCTTTTTCGTTACCACCCTTTCCAAAACCTCATCATTGCTCAGAAGGATGCTGCTAATATCATGGATTGAGCATAATCCATGATATTAGCAGCATCCTTCTGTAGAACAACATTTCAGCTGCTTTAAGTTTTCCCTTCATCTTTGTTGATATTGTCCAACATTCACTACCATATTGAAAAACCAACATCACATAGCAATCCAGTACTCTCTTCTTTGTTTCTAGCGAAAGTTTTCTGTGTCTTAATACTTTACTCAACTTCTGGAATGTTTCCTTCGTCATGCCAATTCGCTTTCGAATCTCTGTGTCGCACTTTCCGTCTTCTGTTAGAACACTTCCCAGGTATTTAAAGTTTTGTGCCTGCTTGATTTTAGTATCCCCCACCTACATTTGTTATTTTGGGCTGCCATTTTTGTTGATGACCGTGCATTCGGTTTTCTTGCAGTTTATTTGTAGTCCTTTTTTGTCACTCTCTTCAGCTAGCTTCTGTAGGAGGTCTTGTGGTTTCCTTTTCGTGTCTGCTATCAGCACTGTATCCTCTTTGTACCTTATATTGTTTAAAATGTGGCCTCCGATGACGAATCCTGTCAAAACTTTTAGAGTTCTCAGAATAGTCTCACTATACAAGTTGAATCGATAATAATACTACTATTAAAAATAGTAGTAGTTGTAGTATCTAGAAATACCCGTAGAAATATTACTAAGCAAGATAGATTGTATATGTAACTCATTCCCAAGCGATGTCCTTTTCCTGATTCGCAATGATTTTGCTTTTTACACAGAATAACTAAAACGTGACATATGATTCTAAGAAAGCCATTGGATACCCCTTGATCACAAATTAATAGTGAAATAAATATATCTCAAGATTTTTAATATTGTAGCGTAGGGAGCTGGTTAATGTTTATTTGAGTCGGCCTTGTGTCAGACTTAACCGAACTCCTTACAGCTTACAGGATTTATGCAGATTTATAATCATCAGAATTATTATCAGGTTTTCATCAGAAGGTTGGTTGTCGGCAGGTTGGAATACGTGGAATTGCGTGGAATATCGTAAGAAGAATAAAATATACATTTTGCATTTTAAATAGAAATTTATTAAAAGGAAAAATAACACAAGTTGCAGAAGCTATTGTTCAATCATAAACATTATTGAGAAGTTAAGTGTAGAGTTCGTATTCAATGATAAAGTTGAGTTCAGGGTATCGAGAGTTGAAGAAATTGTTCGTAGTAGTAACTGTTGAAAGAGATAAGGAGAAAGAGAAAGAGAACAAGGTGCGACCTGATCTTATCTCCGAGTCGATTTGAAGTTGGTTACATTTTAGTTCTTTCGTCTGTCGGCTCCCATTTGTCTCTAGACTGACGCCGATGTCATTTATATAATCTTTTTGAATTTAGCAGTGGATCGCTAAGTCCTTCCAAGTCTTAAAAGTTGCTCCCATTGGTCAAAAATCTTTTTTAACACTTGCTAACGAAATCTAGTTTCGACGTTTTCGTAAAGCAGGTGGTCAATCCTTTTTCTATTTGGGAAAAACCAGAATTTCACACATCGTTGTGAATTTTTGTAAAAAATTCTTTAACTGGATTTTAACTAAGTTAAAACTTAGCAAGTCACCAACCCTTTTTTTTTTCAATTGGAGTAGGTAGACTAAACTATCGCCCGGTTCACACACCACCCACGTCTGTTGAACAGGTGAAGAGGCTCATCCGTTGTTCCCTGTTCAGGATGTGGTTTCCGGCTTTCTCTTTTCCAATCTTTTTACTCTTTTCTTTTTTCTTTTTTTTTTTTCAATTGGAGTAGGTAGACTGAACTATCGCCCGGTTCACACTCCACCCACGTCTGTTGAACAGGTGAAGAGGCTCATCCCTTGTTCCCTGTTTAGGATGTGGTTTCCGGCTTTCTCTTTTCCAATCTTTTTACTCTTTTCTTTTTTCTTTTTTTTTTCAATTGGAATAGGTAGACTAAACTATCGCCCGGTTCACTCACCACCCACGTCTATTGAACAGGTGAAGAGGCTCATCCCTTGTTCCCTGTTTAGGATGTGGTTTCCGGCTTTCTCTTTTCCAATCTTTTTACTCTTTTCTTTTTTCTTTTTTTTTTTTTTAAATGGAGTAGGTAGACTGAACTATCACCAGGTTCACACTACACCCACGTCTATTGAACAGGTGAAGAGGCTCATCCTTTGCTCCCTGTTTAGGATGTGGTTTCCGGCTTTCTCTTTTTCAATCTTATCCCCCTGCTCATTAGTGGCGTTACCGCCATGCTCGGGGTGATATGATTAAAAAGAAAAAGTGAAGAAGAGAGTTGATTTAATTAATTTCTTCTCCGCTACAATATAACGATTACACGATTTTGTTTCTTTGTATAATCATTGCAAAACGTTAGAAACGATAGAAAGTTGTGGAGAGCTATAAACTCAACGCACTGAAAGTACAAGGCTCATAAAAGAAGTAAGTTGCAATGTTTGGTAACTGTTGATTTTTATAAACAGAAACTTTTCAATCGACTTAATTTTTTTTCTTTCTGCGGATATTTTTTTAAAGATTCGTATAATACTCACTGTCTATAATAGAGACAAAGTTTATCTTTACTCACTCAAAGTAGCGCTAATCTCTAATCTTTCACTTAATCTACAAATTCTAAGTTTGCCCAATCATCCACGTTTTCCGACCA
Organism: Ascarosepion bandense; assembly: GCA_037127315.1. NCBI lineage: Eukaryota > Metazoa > Mollusca > Cephalopoda > Sepiida > Sepiidae > Ascarosepion > Ascarosepion bandense. The sequence goes on from JBBBDQ010000317.1 coordinate 2,120,828, forward strand.
CTGGGAATTTTTTTCCAAACCTAATTACTTTCCCTCACCAACCACTCTTTCTTCCTTTCATTCTTCGATTGTCCACTTGAACGTTTCTTTCCAAATCAATCGACAGATTCATACATCAAACTATTCGCCCCAGAACCACACACACACACATACACACACACAAAAAAACATCTTTCATATCTTCTACGCCTTCATCAGTAAATAATGGAGGCAGGATTCTCCTCATTGTCATACCTTTTCGACTAATATCACTGTCACCACAATGACGTCGCTGTCGTCGAAGTTCTTCGGGCGATAATCTTTTCAAGTAATTAACACACTAGCTACACTAAAGCGTCATCATCTCTACTGTTATTCATGTACTTAGATGTCCACATCAAATATCTGGTGTTTATTTTGTTAAGACTAAGAAGCAGCATGATTTCTCAAGTCTCCAGAGTCTTACTGTATGAAAAAACGCGAAATGGAGCCATAGCAACACACCACGACCTGCCTTGTGTCTTCCAGCAGACTTGGTAGGTAGTGCGACCATAGCAGCAATCGATTTATAATGAAAATATCATAATAATAATAAAACAACATAATAATCAAAGTATAAACACTAGAAAACTGAAATAGAAAAAAACTGGGAAATTGAAAATAAGAATAGTACCAGTGTTATTAGATGCGCTTGGAAGGATAAAAATATGGCTTTCTGTTGTGGCGGATCTACCCATTAACATAGTAATGGACTAACTCAACCTGCATAAATACCATGTGACTAGTAGTCACTGGAGAGCACCAGTCTGGTATGAGTCAGACACCCGTAGAGTGACTTACCGAACAGAGACTTTGATATCCAACACCGCTTGCTCGTCAGCTAGACGAACAATCTGGCATATTGTACCTTTATCCGTTATTTTGTTGATACAATTGTTTACACTAATCCAGCATTCCTGTTTTTATTTGTGACCCCCTAAAACCGGCTTACAACTCTTTCTTAGAATCATATGGTAAGTTTTAGTATTTCTGTGTAAAGAGCAAAATCATCATGAAAAAGAATATTGATATCTCTTGAGAATGAGTTAAATATACGAGGGTCATTCAATAAATAAGGTGAATGTTTTGGTATAAGAACTTCTAATACAAAATAGAAGCTTACTATTTTTTTTATTTTTCAACGTTCTCTCCCAGCAGTGTCCCACACTTTTCCCATCTGTGCACAAGCTTCCGTATTCCCTCAGCGAAAAAATCTTTGGACTGATGTCTCAGCCAATCGCTCACAGCACTTTTGACGTCATCGTCACTTTCAAACTTTGTGCCTCTCGTGAATGCTTTCAAGGGACCAAACAGGTGAAAGCCTGAAGGGGCAAGGTCTGGACTGTAAGGGGGATGAGGGAGCAGTTCCCAGCCCAACTCGTTGATGGTCTGCACCGTTTGGGCTGCTGTGCGAGCTAACCTTCGAGTCGGCAAGGTCATCATGGAAAATTTTGTGTGCTGTCCCAACAGACAGGCTGAAAGTCTTTGCAATGTCATCCTTCTGCCAGACTGAATGAGGTCATTCACTGATTCGATCACCTCAGGAGACCTCACTTCTGTAGGCCTCTCAGGCCTGTTTTCATCTTCAACACTGCTCCGTCCTTCTTTAAACAATTTAGCCCACTTGTAGACATTTTTCGGCTGAAACGTGTGGCACCATACACAGTTGACATTCTCCTATGAATTTCAACTGGTTTGCACCTTTCAGCAACAAAAAACTTCATAACTGACCGCTGTTCAATGCTAGAGCATGCTTCTTGGTCGGCCATCTTTGTTAATCTCCAAAACTCTCAACTTTTTTTTTAATCTGCAAAAATCCTTTCGAAAAAGAAGCAAAAGAATTTTTTTTTAAAGTGAGCTTCTATCTGTATTAGAAGTCCTTATACAGAAAAATTCACCTTATTTATTGAATGACCCTCGTAGAAGTTCTTATACCGAAAAATTCACTTTATTTATTGAATGACCCTCGTAGAAGTCCTTATACCGGAAATTAATACTGCACAATGACATGCGAATTAAATGAATTTATGAATATTTAATAATTATCTATATTGCAGTTTCATCAATGAAAGAATGAAGAAAATTTAGGGAGATATAGAAGAGTTCACCTTTGCTTCGTTGCCATGTAAAATTTTGCAAAGTAATAATAACAAAACAACCATTCTGTTTTCATTTAGAAATATCCACTTAAAAATACATCATTTCTATTAAAAAACTGGGGTGGCCTAATAATTATGGCCGGCAGTGTAAATAGTTACAATACTTCATCTCGGAAATATAGACGTAGACTCATCCATGTCTGTTTAATATTTATATAAAATCATACACGAGTAGGTAAGATTGTTAGGAATTAGGGAAAAATATGAAGAAACTGGTAAAGCACCGAGGGTTAATATACTGGTAATGGCAACGATAATATTAACTGTTTCCTTATAAGGAAACATTCGACCTTTATTGATCGAGTAGTCATGCAGACCTCAAATGGAAGCACTATATTGAATCCATAGCAAAATCTACTGCTAAGAAGATTGGGTCACTATGTCGATCCAGGATGTTTTTTCCACCTGAATCCATCCTGCATATATACAAGTCAACCATCCGTCCGTGCATGGAGTACTGCTGCCATTTATGGTCAGGTGCCCCTGCCGTTCTCACACCGGCGTGATGTGGCTTCCCTGTGCCTTTTCTACAAGTACTTTCATGGCTTCTGCTCCGATGAGCTTAGATCACTGGTGCCGCCTAAGCACGAATTTACACGAGATACTAGATTAGCAACTAGGTCCCACCCTTTTACAGTTAAACAAATAAGATGTAACCGTAAATTCTACTCCAACAGCTTCTTTTCTCGCGCTTCCCGCCTGTGGAACTCCCTTCCACAAGTCTGCTTTCCCGACAGTTACAATCTCCAGGTGTTTAAATGCAGGGTCAATAGACACCTCCTATCACACTAACTCCCAACTATTCTCACAACACTCTCATCTACCCAACCCTCATTCTCGGTATCCTTACCCGCCTATCACCCACCCTCTGTCATTTCCGATATTTAATCAGCCTTTCTCCACTCTACGTAGCCCCCTGCACAGTAGTGGCAGTGACATGCCTTGCTCGGGGTGAAACGCTTATAAAAAAAAAATAACGTTTAACTTTTTCTGAAGCTTTACGAATTGAATATGGACAAGAAAAAAGGCATGAGCACTATTATTCCTAAATCATTGGACAGGAGCCCTATTATTACTAAGTCATTAGGCCAGCAAAAATGACCTTCATTTACTTCAAGGGAAATTATAATGAACAAGTTAGCTATATTCTTCTTCTTCTATGTGTTATATCCTTTCAGGACGTAGGCGATCATGGCTTTCCACGTCTCCCTATCACTGGTGGCTCTGAGTACGTTTTCTCTTGTTACACCACGCAACCCCCGTTCCGTCAACCACCTGATCAGGCCCTTCAAATATGTTATCCGTTGTCTTTCTCTGTCTCTTTTTCTTTCTATCTGGCCTGTCAGTATCAGATTCTCCAAGCCCTCCTTCCTCACTGCGTGTCCCAGGAACTTCAATTGTCTCTTCCTGACGCTCATTATTAATGTTCTTTTCGTTTCCATTCTTTCCAACACCTCATCATTGCTCACATGCTCGGTCCATGATGTCAGCATCCTCCTCCTGTAGAACCACATTTCCTTCAAGTTTTTCCCTCATCTTCGATGATATTGTCCAACATTCACTACCGTATTGAAGAACTAATATAATATAGCAATCTAGCACTCACTTCTTTGTTTCTAGTGAAATCTTCCCGTGTCTTAGTACTTTATTCAGCTTCTGGAACGCGTCTTTCGCCATGCCAATTCGCCTTCGGAAATTCTAAGAGAAATAAAATCCTAGACATGATTCGTCATTGGCGGCCACAATCTCAACAATGTAAGATACGCGGATGACACGGTGCCGATAGCAGACACGGAAAGAAAAATGAAGTTAGAAAAAGAAAGCGAGAAGAAAGCACTGAGCATAAACTTTAAGAAAGCTGAATGTTATCAGTCAGTCAGTCAAGTGCCATACGTGATACACGCTTGGGCGATCATGTCTCGAATGAGACATGACTGACTGAGCAGAAGATTATCCCGCAGTAGGTTGCCATTGCTTTCTGCGGTAGACTGGTTGCCGACCAAGGCTATAGAACCCAATCTTCCCGCTATTAAACCCATAACTGGAAGGAAGAGACGGAATAATACCTTTCCCAAGGGTATTTGCGCGTAAGTGAATAAAATGGATTCAACTGGAATTCGAACTCGGCTCCCCGGCTTCTCCTTCCGAGCCGATATCCACTGTACCGCAACGTACATCCTATAAGTAAAAGACCCAAAAATGCCAACTTCAAGTCGAAGAAACTAAAATAAAACAAGTAAAGAAATTTATGTGTTGTGTCCGTTAGGCCGTTGGTAATCATGGCACTTCACACTTTTCTTTAGAAAAATGATGTTTGGAAAAAAAGCGTTCTCATTTTATTACTCCAGGGAGTAACTGACTTCATTCTTTTTAATCATTTCCCTCTTCAGGCGCTTGAAGTCATAAATAATTCGTTATATATTCTTCTTATACTCATAAGGATGTGCGTGGTGGTCCAGTGGATATCGGCTCGGAACGACAAATCAGAGAGCCGAGTTCGAATTCCAGTTGATATTCATTGCATTCACTTACGCGCAAATACCCTTGGTAAAGGTATTAATCCGTCTCTTCCTTCCTGTATTGGGTTAATATAACAGGACAGATTGGGTTCTATAGCCTTGGCTGGCAACCAGTCTACCGCAGAAAGCAATGGCAACCTACTGCGGGATAATCTTCTGCCCAGTCAGTCATATCTCTTTCGAGACATGATCGCCCAAGCGTGTATCACGTATGGCACGTGACTGACTGATACTCATAATCCCCATTTCTTACCATATCTTTTATCAAACAATTGAAAATAGCTGTTTAACCTGTTGTGGATTCTGGTTAAGAAACCACACAAAATAATAAATAACAAAAACAGATATGGAGATAGAAAATGTAAGTTATATTGAACAAAAATATATAAACTGGAACACGGGTTAGTCAATCCAGGAATACTATTAGTAGAAATCAATATATACAGTCTTGTAGTGAAAAAGTATGCCCGGGTAATGAGTCTATATCCAAAATAACTCCAACTTAATATGCACCAACTTACGGACCAACTAACTCCTTAATAAACTCTGCCTTTCTCTCTATAGGCAGTATTATATGTACACATCAGGCGAGTCCATTCTTGTATCCAAAAAGTGGTAATCCCCAACAAAATCGCAACCTCTACATTCAGTATCTCTCGAACCTTATGTCGGGCAAATCTATCTAAATCTATCTAAACTTATTTATAAATGGAAATTTGTCTGTGTGTGTGTCTCTCTCTCTCTATGTGTGTGCCCGTTACCTATAGACTCCGAAACGGCTGAACCGATTTTCTTGCAAATTTACACAGCTGTACTATAAGCGTCTGCGAGTGTGCATAGCTAGGTTTTGTGTCGAGGTACCCCCGATAAATATCGAAAATCGATAATCGGAAAAGTCGGGTTATAGAAGGAGTGGTCTGATTTTAATCAAATTTGATACACTCATAGACAAAAACATAAGAAACAATATTCAGAACTTTCAAGGTTGCAGTTCTTACAATAGTGCAGAAAATCGATAATATATATATATATATATATATATATATATATATAAGCCAAGATGTGTGTGTGTGTCTGTCTGTTTATCTGCCTGTATGTCTGTATTTTTTCGGTGTCCTTTTATTTTAGTTTTTGCTTCGTGTTGGGCTCTAAGTAGGTATAAGTGTAGTTCATAGTCTCAGCCATGATACCATTTACTCACAGGACTTATTTCGCCTTCAAAATTCAGTTTACGACGAAAAAACTTATTTGATATCGATACCAGGAAATAAAAAAAAACATAAAAGCTGACAGGTAGAGAATAAATAAAGCCTGAAATTTCTAGATATATGTTTCCAACGCGGAGTTTTTCCACGGTGTCTGCGACAATTTAAGTCGAAAACAATTTGAATCGTGAAATGAGAAGTCTTAGTGTAAAGAATAGTGTCCGAGAATACAGTTCCATGGGCGTATCAGGTGTGGCGTGAAATTAACTATGAAGTCTAAAGAACGGAGATAAGACAATAGACACAGTAGTCTACGGGAAATGGGGAGAATGTCTTATTGGTGTTCACTAGAGAGAGTCTGCTTTGGTGATTACTTCAATATAAATAAACTGATTTACGTGCTACGATGACTTTTAACTGATCTTCTTGTTTACTGTTATCGATGTATCATTTCTTCCTGTTTTGTAACTCTTACATACATATATATATTTACATACATATATATATATATATATATTTACATACATATATATATATATTTTATATATATATATATATATATATATATATATATATATATATATATATAAGTGAATAAAGAACGAATAAAATATTAACAACGTTCGAAACATTCAGTTAAAACAGTGCTCAATATAGAAATAGAGCTATAAATATTTATTATAAATTATAGTTTAGAGCATGTACAATTTACAATTTACTACAAAAGTGTTTATTTTGTTTCGACATCGAAAGAACAATGTCTCATCAGGTAGTTTATAATGATTGTACCATCAATATTTACTACCTGATGAGACATGAATTTAATTGAAATTTGTACATGTTCTAAAACTATAATCTATAATATATATATATATATATATATATATTTTAATCATATCGCCCCAAGCAAGGCGGTAACGCCACTGATGCGCAGGGGGCTACGTAAGAGTAAGATTGGAAAAGAGAAAACCGGAAACCACATCCTAAGCAGGGAACAAGGGATGAACCTCTACACCTGTTCAATAGACGTGGGTGGAGTGATAGTTATATATATCTACATATATATATATATTTATATATAGACTATGATACCAACATGAAGAGATTTAAATATACATATATGTATCTCTGTGTGTGTGTGTGTGTGTGTGTGTGTGTGTGTGTGTGTGTGTGTGTGTGTGTGTGTGTGAGTGTGTGTGTGTGTTAAATTCGATGTAATTATTCTGGGAGAATATTATTGACACGGGCATCTATTATACAAGAAGCCGGAAGGCAATGGCATGGTGGGATAGATGTGGACACAAGGAAATATATACGCAAAGCAATGTATATATATATATATATATATAAGAGAGAGAGAGAGAGAGAAACATGAGATTGAGAAAGTTGGAGAGCTGGTATGTCTGTACAAAGTTGTGTATATATATATTTATATATATATATATATATAGATGAATTGATAAAGATTAGATTAAATTTAATAGATATAATTAAAAACATAGAAAGATATGAGAAAATGGAGATAGACATGAAAATATTCAATTAGATAGATAGATAGATAGATAGATAGATAGATAGATAGATAGATAGATAGATAGATAAGGAACAGACTGAGATAGATAGATAGATAGATAGATAGATAGATAGATAGATAGATAGATAGATAAGGAACAGATTGAGATAGATAGATAGATAGATAGATAGATAGATAGATAGATAGATTAGGAACAGATTGAGATAGATAGATAGATAGATAGATAGATAGATAGATAGATAGATAGATAGATAAGACAGATTGAGATAGATAGATAGATAGATAGATAGATAGATAGATAGATAGATAAGGAACAGACTGAGATAGATAGATAGATAGATAGATAGATAGATAGATAGATAGATAGATAGATAGATAAGGAACAGATTGAGATAGATAGATAGATAGATAGATAGATAGATAGATAGATAGATAGATAGATAGATAGATAGATAAGGAACAGACTGAGATAGATAGATAGATAGATAGATAGATAGATAGATAGATAGATAGATAGATAGATTAAAACCTACTATGGTAATATAAATCAAGAAAGAAAGAAAACGTTTTCACTAAACCGATAAATAAATAGTAAACGAGAAAGAAGAAAAATATTTGAGAAATAAATTGATAAAAGCAAAACAAAAAATTAAAATAAATAAATACAATTCGTGTTAAAAAAAAGGTAGTGGAAAAAAAAGGCAAAATAAAAATAATTTAGTGATTACTGTATTAAGATTTCATAAAAGAAAACAAAAATAAACAAATTGATAACCACTGGAGTAGAATATTAGCAAATAAATTTCCTGTTCTCTGAAAATCCATCACAAACCTTTCATATCTTTAATACCATCAATCACTTCGACTTAAATGTCGGTACTTTTTCATTTACGCAGTTTTATTCATATCACTGCGCATGCGTCATATATCATAGCGTTTGAACTATTTTCCTATTTTACAAATTACTTTAGAAAAATACACGCCTATATGAATTTTTACCATTATTTTGATTCAAATAATTTTCAGCACATCATGCCAAAATCCACTGTCTAATATATATATATATATATACAGAGAGAGAGAGAGAGAGAGAGAGAGGGAGAAAGAGAGAGAGAGTTTGACGATCGCAAGAGCGTGAAACCCAGGATTACAAACTCATACCTATCTAAATGAATATATCAGCTCTATCACTGATATTGAGCGCTTTCAAATAAGTACCACGCATATCTAATATATGAATAATATAATATATATAACAAATTGCATATATATATTGTTATTTATAATTATATACATGCAGTTTTCACACACACACACACACACACACTTATATATATATATATATATATATATATATATATATAAGTGTGTGTCTGTGTGTGTGTGTGTGTGTGTCTAAACTTATCACTATACTCGTTTCGAAAAACCATCCTAGTATATACGCGGAAGGAAAAAATGGTTGTAAAAAAAAGAAAGAGCTAAGCACATGAACATCAGTCAAAGTACGTAAACCCCCAAAAAACCCGAGACGAGTAATCTATAACAAAGAAGCGCTCAATGCATAAGCAGAGCAGTAAAAGTAAATAACCTATTTATGTACTATATATATATATATATATATATATATATATAAATGAATAATGAAGGAAGAAAATATTTGCAACGTTCAAAATATTAATTATCACGAATTAAATTCGTGATCTGAAAAGTTTGTAACCTAAAACTATTTACTCGATGGGAAAGTAAAGAGAATAATCCGTTTCTGGACTCCAAGATGATTACTTATTCAACATTTTGTCGGGAATTTTCAAAATATCACGTATAATGAGATACGTGATACACGCTTTATGCGAAAGAGAGACGATTGACTGGACAGAAGATAATCCTGCAGTAGGTTGACATTACCTTTTGCGGTAGACCGGTTGCCAACCAAGGCTATAGAACCAAAGCTGTCCTAATATCTGAACAACTGGAGTGGAAAGACTGATTAATACTTTTCCCAAGGGTATTTGTGCGTAAGTTAATGCAAGGAATTCAACTGGAATTCGAACTCGGCTCTCCGATTTCTCATTCCGTGCCGATATCCATAGCACTACAACGTACATCAATATAATACGAACGCACATTCAATATAATATTAAGCTCAGACTTCCTAAAAAGGAAAGTGCCGAAAGAAACTTGAGCAATGTTTCTCTGGTATTGCCGTGAAACTCTCTTAAACCCACTTTAGAGTATCGCTGTCAGTTTTCTTTTGAGCCATGACTAAGGGCTAATGAAGGGGATAAAAGGTCAGTCAGTTAAAGTGCCATACGTGAAACACGCTTGGGCGATCATGTCTCGAAAGAGACATGACTGACTGGACAGAAGATTATCCCGCAGTACGTTGGCATTGCTTTCTGCAGTAGACTGGTTGCCAGCCAAGGCTATAGAACCCAATCTGTCTTGTTATGGAAGGAAGAAACGGATTAATACCTTTCCCAAGGGTATTTGCGCGTAAGTGAATGCAATGAATTCAGATGGAATTCGAACTCGGCTCCCCAATTTCTCGTTCCGAGCCGATATCCACTGTACCACAACGCACATCCATGTATAAAAGGTACAGTACAATAAAATTGTAAAAAGAAAAGCAACGCACTGCACACAAATTTATACAGCGCAGCGGTCGACTACTTTTAAATCTACGAACGCTCTGTCGCTTTGGTCTTGAGCTCAATGATCTATTAATATATAAAACATCATAAATCTATATTTTTATTACACACACACACACACACACTCTCTCTCTCTCTCTCTCTCTCTCTCTCTCTCTCTCTCTCACACACACACACACACATATATATATATATATATATATATATATATATATATATAGAGAGAGAGAGAGAGAGAGAGAGTAATGTGCAAAAGTATTAGGACAAGAACTACTTTATCTTTTATCCCCAGCCGACAAGGCTGAATGCTTTGCCCGTAGATTCTCAACCAATTCGACACTGGACTCGTTAGGAATACCTACACCAGACTTCCCACCCAGAACTAAGGCTCAACTAAATAACGTCCACATTACACCCTCGCTGGTCGCCAAGATAATTGCGCAACTTGACCCACACAAAGCGAGCGGCGGTGACGGAATCCCAGTCATAGTACTGAAGAAATGTGCCCCAGAACTCTCCTCTGTCCTCTCTAAACTCTATAACCTCTGCCTATCTGCTTCCTGCTTTCCTGCCTGTTGGAAGTCCTCCTGCGTAGTACCTATATTTAAGAATTCTGGCGAACCCTCAGGCCCCGCCAATTACCGTCCTATTAGTCTCCTTCCAATCTTTGGCAAAGTTTTCGAAGCCATTATCAACGCCGAGGTGATTCAGCATCTTATGGCCAACGGGCTTCTCTCTGACAAACAGTATGGGTTTCGCTTCACCAGGTCTACTGCTGATATGCTAACGACCATTACCGAGTACATATACCAGGCACTTGACAAGAATGGTGAAGCCCGAACCGTTGCCTTGGACATCTCCAAAGCATTCGACAGGGTCTGGCATGCTGGCCTCTTGTGCAAACTGCGGAGCTATGGGATAACTGGACATCTGTTTGACCTCATCCAGTCTTTCCTCTCTAACCGCACATTGAAGGTGGTATTAAATGGGCATGCCTCCCAAAACTACCATACGAACGCGGGCGTCCCTCAAGGTTCTATCCTAGGTCCCACGCTATTTCTGATCTACATTAATGATCTCCCCGACACCATTAGATCCCAAGTTGGCATGTATGCCGACGACACAACAATCTACTCCCGCATCGATCAGAAACCAGGTCTGGACGACAAAGTGAACCTCGCTGCCGCACTTGAAAGGGACCTCCAATCCGTAGTGACCTGGGGTAGGGAATGGTTGGTAAATTTCAATGCCTCCAAAACAAAGCTGTTATCAACTAATCACCATAGACAATCGCATCTACCTCCCATTAGCATGGGACAGGCTAGCCTCCCAGAGAGTAAAATACTACGCCTCCTTGGCCTTACACTCTCGGCGGACCTCAAATGGAATGACTATATTGAATCCATTGCCAAATCTGCTGCTATGAAAGTGGGCTCCCTGTGCAGGGCCCGGAAATTTTTCCCACCTGAATCTATTCTGCACATATACAAATCTACCATCCGCCCGTGTATTGAATATTGCTGCCATATCTGGTCGGGTGCCCCTGCTGCTCTCCTTGGGCTTCTTGACAAGATACAAAGGAGGGTCTGTAACGTGGTTGATACTGACTTGGCAGACCGGCTGCAGCCGCTCTCACACCGGCGTGATGTGGCTTCCCTGTGCCTCTTCTACAAGTACTTTCATGGCTTCTGCTCCGATGAGCTTAGATCACTGGTGCCGCCTAAGCACGAATTTACACGAGATACTAGATTAGCAACTAGGTCCCACCCTTTTACAGTTAAACAAATAAGATGTAACCGTAAATTCTACTCCAACAGCTTCTTTTCTCGCGCTTCCCGCCTGTGGAACTCCCTTCCACAAGTCTGCTTTCCCGACAGTTACAATCTCCAGGTGTTTAAAAGCAGGGTCAATAGACACCTCCTATCACACTAACTCCCAACTATTCTTACAACACTCTCATCTACCCAACCCTCATTCTCGGTATCCTTACCCGCCTATCACCCACCCTCTGTCATTTCCTATATTTAATCAGCCTTTCTCCACTCTACGTAGCCCCCTGCACAGTAGTGGCAGTGACATGCCTTGCTCGGGGTGAAACGCTTATAAAAAAAAACGAGGGATATTGGCAGAAAATAAACAATTTAATTAAAGTAATTTTATTTGATTTTTTTTTTATAATCGTGTCGCCCCAAGCAAGGCATTTTACTGCCACTGTTGTGCAGGGGGGTTACATAGGAGGAATGTTGAGGAGTGAGAGGCTACAGGTGGTGTCAGGAAGAGAGTAGGAGAGGGAAGAGATTACTGATGAGAGTTGGATGAACGAGGAGGAATGTCATGAGGAATGAGAGGTTGCAGGGGGTGTCAGGAAGAGAGTGGGATAGGGAAGAGAGTACTGATGAGAGTGGGGTGGATGTAGAAAAGCATGAGAGAGAGGATGTAAGTTAGTGAGACAGGAGATGACTATTGACTTTGCATTTAAATTCTTGGAGATTGTAACTGTCAGGAAAGCAAGTATGCGGAAGAGAATTCCACAGGCGGGAAGTGCGAGAAAAGAAGCTGTTGGAGTAGAATTTGCGTTTACAATTTATTGGTTTCACAGTACTTTAACAAGAAAAACTACTTGTTACAAAATAAATTTAATATTTAGTATAATAGCCTTTTCCTTTGATCACAGCCTTCATTCTCTCAGGCATTGACATCACAAGCTTCTTCAATGTATGTAATGGTATCTCCTGCCAAGCAGCTTGTATTTGTTTCCAAAATGTGTTTTGCAAAGTAACATTAGATTTATTAATTTTTGTATCTAAAATATCCCATAGATCTTTACTAGAGTAGTTTCAAAATAACTTGTTTAATAGAAAATAGGAAAAAAATATAACTTCTTTTCAATACATTTCTTTCATATCTAGTTTTAAATAATCAATATTTATAAGCAATTTACTTGGCTTTTGACCCTGTATTTTAATTTCAGTGAAGTTTTTAGGAAAATCACCCCTGTCCTAATACTTTTGCACACTACCAGTAGTGTGCAAAAATGTTAGGACAGGGGTGATTTTTTATTTTGATGTCTCATAAAAGGTAAAATAGTTCTTGTCCTAATACGTTTGCGCAGTACTATATATATATATATATATATATATATATATATATATATATATATTACTGTTCATCTCAGAGTTCTCGAAAGGCTCCTAAGGAGAATCTGTAATTTTATCGGTCCCGACCTGACAAATATTTTCATGGCTTCTGCTCAGAAAAACTTAGGTCACTGGTGCCCCCTCCACAAACATTCCTCGCGCAACCAAACTGGCAACAAGCTCCCTTCCTGATGCCCAGTATTAATTTCTTTTTTGTTTCCATCCTTTCTAAAACCTTATCATTGCTCACATCCTCCATCCATGATATTCACAGCATCCTTCTGTAGAACCACATTTCAGTTGCTTCAAGTTTTTTCTTCATCTTTGATGATATTGTCCAGCATTCATTTAAAGACATATATCACATAGCAATCCATAACTCTAATGTTCCAAATTGAATTGATCAATATTTCAAAATTAATAATTGATGAAATCAGTAAAGCATATTAAAGACAGTAAACATCATTAACAAGACGCTCTTTATAGCATCACCAATGCAACTTGGTGCAAATGAACGTGCGAAAAATTATATCTTTATGTTTGTCTTAATGCCTTCATGCGTGCTTATAGTTGATACTATTGTAATCACGTGAATGAACATGGTCATTAACGTTTTCCTACATGACCCATTCTTTCGAAGTGTACACCAAGGAGAAGAAAAGAATAGTGATCCCATTTCTTTAGTCGAAAAGTGTGCCATGGTCTAAAATTAATCTTAGCTTTTTAGCACGACATGTCAACAGCGAAGTACCGCACAGAAGTGTGTAGGAGTGGATTGAAAAGTTTAAAAGTGTCCGGACTAAATGAGCAGGAATATTGAGAGATGGTAATGGGGAACCAGCAAATTATCATCGATAAGGTGGCATGTTCTCTACCGATTCGGATTACTGCTATTTGTTCCTGTGACCATAATAGGACCAAATATAAGCACGCTTGAGCATAAGACTGTGTGACAATCTTATATCGAAAGTCCGGATAATTTTTACATTACACACACACACACACACACACACACACACACACACACACACACACACATATATATATATATATATATATATATATATATATATATATATAAACATGAAGTTTGACATTATCTTGATGGAAAACATAATCTTTCCAGTTCGCAAATTTTGGGTGTTTTTCTTGAATCGCTGCCTTTAATTGGTCAAGTTACAAGCAGTGCTTTTCAAAATCAATTGACTGGTTACTTGACGCATGGCACAGGATTATTTTCTCATCCCAAAAGATGCACAGCATGACTTTCTTAGGTTGAAAACCTGCCTCTGGGATGGCTAATGTTGGTTTATGTCGCTTACCTCAGGATCTTTTTTCGCTGAACATTGTTGTAAATGACTCATTTCTCATTACCGGTCACAATTTGCTTGAAAAAGGGGCGAGAATTCATCTGAGGCTTTTGACACCATACGGCGACAGTGCACTACCGCGAAGAAATGTGTATGAGTGTATCAAAAAGTTTAAAAGTTTCCGGATAAGCCTGACGCAGGAAGCAGCAGAATGCTCATCACCCCCCCCATCCCACTGACGAAAAGATTCAACCAGTGATTTATCATCGATGAGGTAGCCTGTTCTCTGAAGATTCAGGTCATTGATCTTTCTTTCTCCTTGTTGCATCAATTTATCCAATCCAAAACGCGAGGATCACTCAAAGAAATTTTTATAAAAAATTCGAAAATTTAACGCCATACGCCCAACACGTGTTACCAGATTGCCAGCTAGGTCCCACTCTTTTTTACCGTCAAAAGAGGCAAATATAATTGCCAATTCTACTCTATCAGTTCTTTTCCTCGCACTTCCCACCTGCGGAATTCTCTTTCCCATTCTTGCTTCCCCTGATAGTACAATCTCCAAAAAGTTTATATGCAACGTCAATTGCTGTTTTCTTTTCTGCTTTCTTTCTCCTCTTATTGTAACTCCCTGAGCACCAGTGGCAGTGTTTCTTTGCTTCTTTGCTTGGGGTAAAACTATTATAAAAAAAGTAAAAGAACTGATATGACTATTAGACAATGCCGTCAGTTAAAGCCATAACAAAGAACTAAGCATTAACTTCGATAAGATAGAATGCATGTCTGTCAGCAAAGAAAAGACAATGCAAGATGCGAGTTACATATCCGTGACGTCTGAATGAACCAGATCCGGAGGTTTAGCCCTCTGGATAGCGTAATAGCAGATTACAAAAAATGTAATAGAAAAATCAGAAGGGTTTATAAGAATATGGGAAGATGCTTTTCGGAAACTGAGCACGGTATTAATAAATTGAAAAATATACTTTGAGTCAAAAGAAATTGTGTTAGACTGCTATGTTTATCTAATTTATATTTATATTCTAGGTTCTATGCTTTTCCTTATCTACATTAACGATTTCCCAGATGTAATAAGATCCCAAATTGATATATACACTGACGACACTACGGTTTACTCTCGCATCGATCAAAAATCAGCTGAGGCTGACAAAACAAACCTCGCTGCCGAGCTTGAAAAGGACCTCCGATCCGTATCGGATTGGGGTAAGAAATGGCTCGTGAATTTTAATGCTTCCAAAACGAAGCTGCTATCTATTAACCATCACAGACAATCGCTCCAACCTCCCACTATTAGCATGGATCAGGCTAGTCATCGGCTTAACTCTCACAACAGACATTAAAAAGAATGACTATATAGAATCCACAGCTAAATCCGTTGCTAAGAAAGTCGGTTCTCTGTGTACGACCAGGAAGTTTTTTTTTTCCGCCTGAAACAATCCTGCACATATATAAATTTACCATCCACTCGTGCATTGAATATTGCTGCCATATCTGGTCAGGTGCTCCTGCTATCCACCTCGGTATCCTTGATAAAAATCTAACGGATAATCTGTAATTTGACAGATCCCGACTTGGTAGCTCAAATACAGTCACTTTCTGAACGGCGCAATGTGGCTTCCCTCTGTCTCTTCTACAAATACTTTCACGGATTCTGCTACAATGAACTTAGCACATTGGTGCCCTCTATATATAAATTTACTCGAGTTACAAGATTAGCAAGTAGGTTCCACCTTTTTACTGTGAAACTAATAAATTATAAATGCAAATTCTACTCCAACAGCTTCTTTTCTCGCACTTCCCGCTTTTAGAATTCCCTTCCATTTACTTGCCTCCTCGATAGCTACAATCTCCAAGAATTTAAATTTAAGGTCAATAGCCATCAACTATTTCACTAACTCGCATCCTCTCTCTCATGCTCTCTGCTCCCTCCACTCCACTCTCATAAGTATTCTCATCCTTCTCTTACCCACTTCCTGACACCCCCTATAACCTGTCACTCTTTCTCATAACTTTTCTCCTATGTAACTCCCCGCAAAACAGTGGCAGTAAAATGTCTTGCTTGGGGCGATATGATTATAAAAAAATACTGAATGCTGAATACTTCGTCACAAGTAAAGGATTAGCAACTAGGTCCCACCCTTTTACAGTTAAACAAATAAGATGTAACCGTAAATTCTACTCCAACAGCTTCTTTTCTCGCGCTTCCCGCCTGTGGAACTCCCTTCCACAAGTCTGCTTTCCCGACAGTTACAATCTCCAGGTGTTTAAATGCAGGGTCAATAGACACCTCCTATCACACTAACTCCCAACTATTCTCACAACACTCTCATCTACCCAACCCTCATTCTCGGTATCCTCACCCGCCTATCACCCACCCTCTGTTATTTCCTATATTTAATCAGCCTTTCTCCACTCTACGTAGCCCCTTGCACAGTAGTGGCAGTGACATGCCTTGCTCGGGGTGAAACGCTTATAAAAAAAAAAAAAAATTTGAAATTAATTGCTTAAATCGGGAAATCCTGAGAATTCCATCGAGTGGACATGTGAAAAATTAGGATGCTACAGATATAATAAGAATTACAAAATAATCGCTTCTTGTGATCTAAACTTATTTATAAATGGAACTTTGTGTGTTTGTGTGTGTGTGTGTCCGTTACCTATAAACACCGAAACGGCTGAACCGATTTTCTTGAAAATTGACACAGTTGTACTATAAGCGTCTGCAAATGTTCTTAGCTAGGTTTTGTGTCGAGATACCCCCGATAAATATCGAAAATCGATAATCGAAAAAATCGGGTCATAGAAGGAGTGGTTGGATTTTAATGAAATTTGATACACTCATCGACAAAGACATAAGAAACGATATTCAGAAGTTTCAAGGTTGCAGTTCTTACAATAGTGCAGAAAATTTTATATCGATACCAGGAAATCAAAATTTGACTTACATCCATTCATTTTTATTTCAGTCTACGGTTTCGCTTTAACTGGAAACAACTATTGCTTTTTAGTCTTTCGTGCCAACGTCCAAAGAGTCTGAGCTCCAGGACTATGCATTAGTTTTAAAGCTTTCATTACACCCGAGAAACGCCGGGCTATACTGCTAGTCAAAAATAGAAAAATGTTAAATATATAATGAAAAATGGCATTGTGAATTTAGCAATTACATGACACATGAAAAACAGTGACAATGAGCGTAAACGTATGTGTTTGATTAAATGAATCGCTGAACAAGTGTCATAAATACAAATAGGATTTGTAAAGGATTTTTTATCGTGTTGCTCCAAGCAAGGCATTTTACTGCCATTGTTCTGCAGGGGGTTACATAGGAGGAATGTTATGAAGAGTGAGAGATTGCAGGAGGTGTTAGGTAGAGAGTAGGAGAGGGAAAAGATTACTAATGAGAGTGGAGTGGACGAGGAGGAATTATGATGAGTGAGAGGTTGCACGGGGTGTCAGTAAGAGAGTAGGGGAGGGAAGAGAATGAGTGGGGTGGACGAGGAGGAATTATGAAGAGTGAGAAGTTTCAGGGGGTGTCAGGAAGAGAGTAGGAGAGGGAAGAGAGCACTAATGATAGTGGGGTGGACAGAGAGGAATTATGAGGAGTGAGAGGTTTCAGGGGGTGTCAGGAAGAGAGTAGGAGGGGGAAGAGAGTACTGAGGTGAAAAAATTGATATTTATTCCTTCGACCACTCTTATGGAGCATGGCACAAAGCGTAAGGTTAATGCGGGAATCTCCCAAAGTGCAGCAAGCTTGGCAAATCTATTTCGAGGGAACCTCATGTGCCAGAGATGAACGACAGATCTGCTTTTAATAGCATGTGCAAGAATTACGAAGAGCAAAAAAAAAAAAAAAAAAAAAAGACATGCAGTTATTTATGTCCTGAAAGAACATGGCACATATTGAGATCGGTATTAGTTGACTGACGCCAAAAGACATTAATCTGATACTATCTTGTAAATACCGAAAATAATAGTTGTTTTTAATGTTCGATAATTGGGTGTTAAAATGTCTTGAAATAGGTTTTTATCAAACATGATCAAAGCGTGATATATTAACTTTCGAACGAAAATTCAATACAAAATGGATACGGGTCATTCTGATCTGTAATAAATTCTGTTTAGAAAAAAAAGACTATTAGCTGTCTTTATTTGTTTTGCTGGGTTTTGGTATTGTTTGTTTGTTTGTTTTTTGTTTTTTGTTGTTTTTTTTGTATTGATGTTTTTGTTTAGTTTTGCTTTTAGCCTGCTTTTTCTTATGTGGAGTTTATGCTTTGCCTCTTATTTGTTGTGTGTCTGTTTTAGCCTGTTTCTTATTGTTGGGCTATATGATTTTGCCTTTTTTCTGTTTTTATGACGTGTTTGTTCTATTGATGGGATGCATATATATATATATTGTCATCCGCAGACAGATCTGTTTTGCTGTATCACAGCTCATCAGTACGGTTAGACTCCGATTGCTACACAACCCAGGCTCGAAACCCGACCGATTTGACGACTCTACCCCGGGCCACGGGGCGTTCGGTGGAAGAAGGCAGTTTTTTTAGCGCATATCATATTACGCGCCCAATAGCTAGAGTGCTCAAATTTCATTTTTACTGAAATGCGCGATGCGTACACGCTAGAATGGCTACTGTTTATCAAATTATATATATATATATATATATATCAATAGAAATGCTGACTAGTAAAATTCATTTGAGCCAGTTTTGTTTTCTTTTATTTATGGTGGGTTTTGTCGTGGAGTGTTATTTTTTTTCTGGAGTTTTGACTATAGCTTAATTTCTTTTGCTACTAATTAAAAATCAGCAATATAAACTCCACATTTTTTTTAAATAAAGGTTGTTTCACCCTTCATGATTTGGTTTCTTCTTCAATTGAGTTCTATATATTTGCTGGATTAATCTTAGTTGCTAGTCTCTTGCCCTGAAGAACCGTTTTATGTGAAACCGCGGTAGGTGGTGGCTCAATTCTAGATTTTTGTGTTATATATATATATATATATATATATATATATATATATATATATATATATAACATAGTGATGATCCACGTATACTGTCTTAATATGTATAGGAAAAACTAGTAAAAAGTTGTAAGTTTACGAATATATTTTTTGACAGTATTTATTTATTTCTATTATTATATTTGATATTTCAGACCGTCCTCGGCCTTTCATCAGAAACAAATGCTTTTAAAATTTAAATTAGAAACGTTTTCGCGATGAGCGTTCGTCCGAGAGATTGTTTACATCACGTGACGCAGAAAGCGACAGATTTTTCTTAATATTTGTAAACGCAAACCCATCCCTAACAATATCTACAAATGTTGTTTGAAAGAAAATGTTTTAAGTATATCTAAAAAATGTTTAACTATTGAAATATTTATAAAGATTCAAAACACCTAAGTCCCTATTTAACCCTAGCCTGTATGTATTTAATTTTAAAATCCAGTATTTTTCTTTCTTTCTGCGTGAGTATGTAGAACTAAAATCAGAATCTATTAGTAAAAATTTGCAGTTTTCTAATGTGTGTCCCGGTTGATTGAAGTGTACTGCTATATGGGAATACGGGTTGTTTTGGCGTATGCTAAGTTTGTAATTATTGAAACGGAATCTAAAGCTATTTCCAGATTCACCAATATATCCACTATTTGAACATATTGAACAGGAGAGAGAGTATATTATGTTTTGGCTGTCACAGGTGAGGCGTGGTGGGTATAATTTGATGTTGGTGTTGGGTAGAGAAAATACTGTATCATTTACTAAATGTTTGCATACTAGACAGCGAGATTTCTTACATTAGATATTCCCAGATAGGTTTGTATTTTTTAGATATTTGGTTAAGTGAGGATAGCTGATGGGTTGGGTGTTTGTTTCATTGCATTTATGAATGGTTTATCGAAAATGTCTTTGATTCTTTTGTTTGATTGGAGGTTCCTGTAATCATTTTTTAAATTTTTAATAAGTGTGTGGGAATATTGATTGTGGTTAAAAACCATGGGAATTCGGTTGCTGTTTTTTCTTTTCTTGTATGTGAGAAGTGTGTTACAATTTATGTGGATGGTTTTATTTAGTGCTTCTTTTATCATTTTTATTGGGTATTTACATTTTAGAAATTGCTTTGTTAGGTTGTTAATGTTGTATAGAAAATCTGGATGGTCTGACCATATACGTTTGATTCTTAGAAATGAGCTGTATACGATAGATTTTTTTTAATTTAAGGGGATGACAGCTGTTAAAGTGTAGGAATTTATGTTGGTTTGTGGGTTTGTTGTATAGACTGGTGGAAAGTGTATGTTTGTTTAATTTTATCATGACGTCTAAGAAAGGGACGGATGTGTATGAGTACTCCATGGTAAATTTAATTGTATTGTGGAAGTTGTTGCAGAAAGTAAAAAAAGTTTTTTAATTTTTCTAATCCATGAGTCCATAATAAGAAAATGTCATCAATGTTTCTAAAATAATGTGATGGTTTATATTCTGAATTGTCTAGTATTTTTCTTTCTAGAATGTGCATAAAGATAAAGGCATAACTAGGTGCCATTTTCGTGCCCATTGCTGTGCCACTAATCTGTAAATAGTGTTTGTTGTTGAATTTAATATTATACTCACGCAGAAAGAAATAAAAATACTGGATTTTAAAATTAAATACATACAGGCTAGGGTTAAATAGGGACTTAGGTGTTTTGAATCTTTATAAATATTTCAATAGTTAAACATTTTTTAGATACACTTAAAACATTTTCTTTCAAACAACATTTGTAGATATTGTTAGGGATGGGTTTGCGTTTACAAATATTAAAAAGAATCTGTCGCTTTCTGCGTCACGTGATGTAAACAATCTCTCGGACGAACGCTCATTGCGAAAACGTTTCTAATTTAAATTTTAAAATCATTTGTTTCTGATGAAAGGCCGAGGACGGTCTGAAATATCAAATATAATAATAGAAATAAATAAATACTGTCAAAAAATACATTTTTAAACTTACGACTTTTTACTAGTTTTTCCTATATATATATATATAGGAAAAACTAAAGAGAAACCACAAAACAATAAGAAAACACCAATATATATATATATATATATATATATATATATATATATATATATATATATGATGTTAGATTTCTTTTATTTTTATTTTTTTAATCCTTTCACCCCGAGCAAAGCGTTAACGCCACTGATGTGCAAGGGGCTACATAAGAGTAAAAAGATTAGGAGTCTGCATACGAGTAACAAGATTAGATGGGAGAGAGTGAAGAGAGTGAAGAGAAAGATGAACCAGTTAGAAAAGAGCAAGAGAAGGATGGGGATACAGGTGTGATGACAGTTGCAAAGATGGAGAGAAAGAAAAGGATATACGGGGTGGTGAAGAAAGAATTAGAGTCAAGTGGGTAAGAGATGGGTATTGACATTGCATTTAAATTTCTGGAGGTTGTAGCTGTCAGGAAAGCAAGAATATGGAAACGTGTACCACAGGTGGGAAGTGCGAGAAAGGAATGTGCAGGAGTAGAACTGTCGTCTGCATTTGGTTAATCTAACTGTGAATGGGTGAGACCCAGTTGCCAGTCTGTTTGCATGAGTAAACACCTGTTGCAGGGGCACCAGTGACTTAAGTTTGTTGGAGCAGAAGCCATGAAAGAATGTATAGAACAGACAGAGGGAAGCCACATCTCGTCGGTGGGGAAGTGGCTGGAGTCGAGCCGCCAAGTCGGCACTTATCACATTACCGATTCTTCTTTAGAGTCTAGGCAGTTCCTATGTAGACAACATTACAAATGAAGCACTAGTCAGCATTTCTTCTATTGAGCCTCCTTGGTGGCTCAATAGAAGAAATGCTGACTAGTCAAATTCATTACGTTCAAAACCGAACAATTAAGGACCCTGGGATTTCACCTATTATAATGGATGGTTCTTCTCAACGAACCCCATTTGCCTTGAAAGTCTATTAAAACTCAAGCTCAACAAATACCTAATATGGAACTCATGTATACGTTATATTGCTGAAGATGCTAGAAAAATAATTTCATTGTACTATTCAAGTAAGTATCTGATAACTTTTGCTTTATCTTTAAAAATGCCATATCTGATTAAAAAAATGGACTAATGCTGCCATATCTGGGCTGGAGGTGCCTAATTTTCATTTGCCTATCTTCATATATTTTAAAAGCTTTTACGTGGTCTTGTAGGCAATTAATTATTTTCCATCGTACAACCCCTGTGAAACAGACGAAACGTCGCCAACCTCTCGTTAATCTATCGCTATTTCCATGGCAAATGTTCATCCCACCTACCAAATCTGATCTTTATAACCGGGACCGTACACACAGATGAATCATCTTCCTTCCTTTCGTGTTTCTTTAATAAGAAGTAAGTTCCACTCGTACGGCTTCTTTCTAAGCAATGCTGCTTTGTAGGACATACTTCCATTTGGATGTGTGGTTAATACAAAATAAAAATAACTCTCTTTCCTTCACTGTTTTCAAATTTGCGAGCCTGTGCAAAAATGTATTTTGACCAATAGAAAAAGTTCTAGGTTGAAGAAAAGACCGAGACTAAAGCTCTGCGCTGAAGACAATACCAAGGCAAAGTTTATCGAGCCTATGAGAAAATGTACTTTGACCAGTGAAAAGGTAGTGGCTTTCTAATTAGAAAAAAGTAACGAGCCGATGTCAAATCGCTATTTGATATACATAAGCAGAGAAAATTGAATCATGCAAAAAAGAAGAGAGAGATAAATGCAAAGTCCCACGCATCTGAATAACGCCGATGACAAATTACACGCTGATGCATCTAATGAGAGCCGGGGAATTTCAAAGAACTCTATACAACTCCTAAGATAAGTACCTTAAAATATATCTTTTTATTCATATTGAATACAACAGCATAGCTTTTATGTGAGAAACGGATTCTCTCAGTTTGCTTTAAGAATTTTGGAATAATACATCGTGCCCGATTATTTAATATGAACAGTTTCTACAGTCTTTACCTAATTCAGACTATTATCCTCATCTTTGTTGCCATTTGTACGATTCGGCCGTTTTACGCTCCGGTCTTCTTCAGTTGCTAGGAGGTTTGCACAGAGCACTTTAGGTCAAGTCACATGAACTAACCAACGTCTATATCCACTAGGCCATGTGTCCTTAAGAAGGAGTTGTGAGTACAACGGCCGAAATGTCGTGGTAATTTTCAACAAAAATGAGGACAATGGTCCAAATAATGTAAATACTGTAAATACTACCTCATCTCAAAAATATAAACAAAGCGTTCGGTTCAAAATTTCTAGCACCTGAAGAAGGCCGGAGCGTACAACGGCCGAAACGTCGTGGTAATTTGCAACAAAAATGAGGACAATAGTCCGAATAATGCAAATACTGTAAATACTACCTCATCTCAGAAATATAAACAAATATGAACAGTTTCTGTTTTTGACAATTCGTCTTTTTGACAATTTAATGTTAGATTATTTGTCCTAAAACAAGCTACTGACACTTCAAATGTGCAAATTTGTAAATAAATTCCTTATCGTCTCTCGTTAAAAATAACACGTGTGTTTCTTCATCATTATCTTTACACACTTCAGAGGTTTTGCCGATCACTACATTCTTGACCTCTTCGAGGTTAGTTCCTACATAACCACGTGAAGTGTACTTCGGGTCTTTTCTAACTCTCATACAATAACAGATAGTTGCTCGCTGCATTGCGCGGTTCTTAGGCCTTCTATTTGGTGAATTTTAAAAAGAATACACCATCAGACAAGAGATCAGTTCTACTGGATGAATGACCGTCAAGTATGGCATGGAGACGTCGTAACAACCAACAATCAAAAGAAGCAGAAAAATGAAAGAAAATATGGGATGACGACGTTACTGAGGAGAGTAAATGATCCTGCACGGAGATTCAAACATTGGCCCGCACCTGAGGCAGACAGAGTGAGGTGGTCACTTATTTTGGTGCTTATCAGCCGAATGACCACATCTGCTCTGATGATGAGGAGGACAAGAAAATTTGAAACAATGAACAGATAAACTGTGGGTTAACTAAGAGCCTTTTCAAAAACAAAAACCTCTGCCTTATACCAAAGATCAGACTGTGGCGCATATTGACCTATTCAAACTTTCTCTACACAAGCGAATCTTGGATATTAACAGAAGTACAGCAAAGAATCCAAGTATTATAAATTAGGTGCTGCAAAGCTATCGTAGGCATCTCCTGCGTAGACCATATCACAATCGACTAAGTGTGAGACAGCATCAGATAAGAAACAATGCCGTTTAATGACTTCATATACACTATCAAGAAAGTTGAAATAGTAAGGCTACTTTATCATAGGACAGGTCGATTTTTCACTTTTTCTCTACAAATATTAACATTGCACATGACGTGAAAGCTGGGTTTTGGTATGATACTTTGTGCAAACAAAAATTAGACTCATAGCTTCCACAAAGTTTTAAGTTTTAAAAATTGTCCGAAAAATGTACAGAAATAACGAATTCCCGCAGGTTACAAACTGACTTAAAATATTACCTTTTCAAGTATAAAAATGATGTTAATATCTTTTTATTAGATAGATTAAATAGAAAATATATCCAAACCAGGATTCTAATTATGAATAACCACAAGCAAAACGAGCTATTTTTATTGTATTCGATGAGTAAAAACTGTATAAAAGATTCAGTCAGTCAGTTAAGTGCCATACGTGATACACGCTTGGGCGATCATGTCTCGAAAAAGACATGACTGACTGGGCAGAAGATTATCCCGCCGTAGGTTGCCATTGCTTTCTGCGGTAGACTGGTTGCCGACCAAGGCTATAGAACCCAATCTGTCCTGCTATTTAACCCATAACTGGAAGGAAGAGTCGGATTAATACCTTTCCCAATGGTACTTGCGCGTAAGTGAATACAATGGATTCAACTGGAATTCGAACTCGGCTCCCCGGCTTCTCGTCCCGAGTTGATATCCACTGTACCACAACGCACATACAGAAACTAATCAGATTCGTTAGATCATCATTAGATAAATGGACACAGACATGGCAGAATTGAATAGACACCAAGATAAATTTTATTTCTGATTTTTTTAATAACCAAGATAAATTAACATAGATTATTTGATTAAAATTGCAGATAACAATACTGGAACATGCCATGAACCAAAGGAGCATCAGACCAATCCGAATTTCAGCGAGGACGTATCGTGGGCCAACATGAAGTTGGTCTTAACAAAAAAAATATCAGAAACTCTTTCAATACCCCTTTCTACTGTTAATCGTACAATTCACCAGAGAGGTTGAGACAAAATGGGATCAATAAACTTCCATGGCCAAGTCAGTCCCCGAATATTAACCCTAATGAACGCCTTTTGGGGCAAATTAGATCAAAAACTCCGCAAAAAGAACAGGAATCTATCTTCTAAACCCGAACATTTAGGATTATAGCGTGAAACATGGCAAGAAATCCCTCAAGATGAAATTCGTGAACTCATCTCTAGCGTGCCTAGAAGGGTTCTTGCATTTAAAAAAAAAAGCAAAGAGGATGTCAACCAAGTATTAGTTATTGAATTTATGACCATTTATAATTACCTCATTTGTATAAATTACTAGTTTAATAAAATAAACGGTTTCTGCGAGCGTCTATTCATTTCCGTCATGTGCGTTGTGGTGCAGTAAATATCGACTCGGAACGAGAGATGGGGTGCAGAGTTCGAATTCCAGTTGAATTCCTTGCAGTCACTTACGCACAAATATCCATTAGGAAAGGTATTAATCCGTCTCTTCCCCACCAGTTATGGATTGAATAATAGGACAGATTGGATTCTATAGTCTTGGCTGTCAACCAATCTACTGCAGAAAGCAATGGCAACCTACTACGATTTAATATTCTGCTCAGTCAGTCACGTCTCCTTCGAGACATGATCGCCCAAAGCGTGTATCACGTATGGCACTTAACTGACTGAATATAATAGTTGGGAGCATAATCAAAGTTTCTACTAGGCATAAAGTGGGGGTTCGGTTTTCTATTGTTATGAAGTAGTAAACTGATCCCCCACTACTTACTTATAAGAGACAGCAACCTTTCTACTACTATCTCCAAAACCATCACCGTTGGCAAACACGAACACTGACTAAAACATTGGCATTTTTTTTTATCATTTCACCCCAAGCAAAGTGGTACCGCCATTGATATATAGGGGGCTAACTAAGAGAGTTAAAATTTTAGACAGGGGGAGAGTGAAGACAAAACGAACCAGCTACAGGGGGTGAAAGGATGTGAACACAGAAGTGAAGACAATTACGAAGGTAGAGAGAAGGGAAAAGAACAAGATACACTGGGTGATGTAGAAAAGACTGGAGTCAAGTAGATAAGAGATGGGAATCGACATTGCATTTAAATTCCTGGAGGTTGTAGCTATCAGGAAAGCAAGAATATGGAAGGGAGTCCCACAGGTGGAAAGGAAGAGTGAAAGGAAAAGAACAAGATACACTGGGTGATGTAGAAAAGACTGGAGTCAAGTAGATAAGAGATGGGAATCGACATTGCATTTAAATTCCTGGAGGTTGTAGCTATCAGGAAAGCAAGAATATGGAAGGGAGTCCCACAGGTGGAAAGGAAGAGTGAAAGGAAAACAACAAGATACACTGGGTGATGTAGAAAAGACTGGAGTCAAGTAGATAAGAGATGGGAATCGACATTGCATTTAAATTCCTGGAGGTTGTAGCTATCAGGAAAGCAAGAATATGGAAGGGAGTCCCACAGGTGGAAAGGAAGAGTGAAAGGAAAAGAACAAGATACACTGGGTGATGTAGAAAAGACTGGAGTCAAGTAGATAAGAGATGGGTATTGACATTGCATTTAAATTCCTGAAGGTTGTAGCCGTCAGGAAATCAAGTATATGAAAGGCCGGAAGCGCGAGAAAAAAACTGCTGGAGTAGAATTATCGCCTGCATTTGGTGGATCTAACTGTAAAAGGGTGGGACCTTGTTGCCAGTCTGATTGGAGGGGACACCAGCGACCTAAGTTCGTCGGAGAAGAAGCCATGAAAATATTTATAGGAGAGAGAGAGAGAAGCCACATACTGCCGATGAGAAAGTAGCTAGAGTCGAGCTATAATTGTGTTTTAAAATATTCATCAATTTTATTTATTCCATTTACTTACTAGCTGTATAGCCCGGCGTTGCTCGGTGATTTTTGGGGTTATGTTGAAGTGGTAAGGTCAAGTGCTTATTGAAAAAACACCAACATGAGGTTGCGATGAGGCTTAAATTTAAAAAATGCAAAGTAAGAGATTGATTTTTGTTGTAATTGTAAAACAGGATTAATGCTTGGTCAATTTTGCCAATAAACAGGAATCATGTATGTACAATTGGATGAACGTAGACGTTCTTTACGGGAGCCTGTAATATGATGTGATGACATTGTGACACAGAAGAAGCGGATGCATTATCTCTGCAATGTCAGAGGGGTTGACACCTTGTAGAAAACGTGAAATTGTTTTGGCATATGATAAGGTAGAAGTTACAAAAAAGACCCGTGTTTTGTTGAAATGCAACTAAAGAAATAAGCCAACGCAAAAAGCAACATTTTCCAATAATTTTTGCCGCACCCTGTGTGTCACTTA
Organism: Ascarosepion bandense; assembly: GCA_037127315.1. Lineage (NCBI taxonomy): Eukaryota > Metazoa > Mollusca > Cephalopoda > Sepiida > Sepiidae > Ascarosepion > Ascarosepion bandense. Next base: position 2,148,998 of record JBBBDQ010000317.1, read on the forward strand.
ACATTTTTGTTCGCATATCAAGGCATCAGAAACATTTTTGTTCGCATATCAAGGCATCATAAACATTTTTGTTCGCATATCAAGGCATCAGAAACATTTTTGTTCGCATATCAAGGCATCAGAAATATTTTTGTTCGCATATCAAGGCAACAGGACCATTTTTGTTCGCATATCAAGGCATCAGAAACATTTTTGTTCGCATATCAAGGCATCAGAAATATTTTTGTTCGCATATCAAGGCAACAGGACCATTTTTGTTCGCATATCAAGGCATCAGAAACATTTTTGTTCGCATATCAAGGCATCAGAAACATTTTTGTTCGCATATCAAGGCAACAGGACCATTTTTGTTCGCATATCAAGGCATCAGAAACATTTTTGTTCGCATATCAAGGCATCAGAAACATTTTTGTTCGCATATCAAGGCATCAGAAACATTTTTGTTCGCATATCAAGGCATCAGAAACATTTTTGTTCGCATATCAAGGCATCAGAAACATTTTTGTTCGCATATCAAGGCATCAGAAACATTTTTGTTCGCATATCAAGGCATCAGAAACATTTTTGTTCGCATATCAAGGCATCAGAAGCTGATCAACCAGTAAATCGATTGTGGTTGAGTTTGAGTAAAGCTTCTTGGAGAAAAAAGTACACAAAAGTCCATCCAAAATTATGTTCGTCACTGATTTTTGACGAAATCTGTACATTGTTTCGAAAATTCTTTGTGTACATCAAAGGTTCGAACCTTGATCTACAAGTTACCCAATTTCGGTGGAATTCGTATAACGCATCTCGGGGGAGAACCGTTCATAGATTCTAAGTGTTTCGGTGATTTCTGCCGTACTCTGTAAATCGATTGAAAAAAAATTGCGCATATCAAAGGTTAATGTCATGATCGTCAAGTGACCCAATTTTGCTTGAAATCGGACCAAAGGTTTTGGAGGAGTCTGGTTCGTTAGAATGAAGAGACACACAATATCTGTTTTTATACCAGCAGTATAGCCCGGCGTTGCTCAGGTGTAATGAAAGCTTTAAAATTAATCCATGGTCTTGGAGCTCAGACTCTTTGGACGTTGGCACGAAAGACTAAAAGGCAATAGTTGTTTCCAGTTAAAGCGAAACCGTAGACTGAAAGAAAAATGAATGGATGTAAGTCAAATTTTGATTTCCTGGTCGCGATATCAAATTTTCTGCACTATTGTAACTTGAAACTTCTGAATATAGTTTCTTATGTCTTCGTCTATGAGTGTATCAGATTTGATTAAAATTGGACCATTCATTTTAAAACCCGATTTTTTCGATAATCGATTTTTGATATTTATCGGGGGTACCTCGACACAAAACCTAGCTAAGAACACTCGCAGACGGTTATAGTACAACTGTGCAAATTTTCAAGAAAATCGGTTCAGCAGTCTCGGAGTCTATAGTTAACGGATACACACCTAAACAGACACACACAGACAAAGTTCTATTTATAAATAAGTTGAGATAGATAGAGAGATGTTTGCCCAATACAAGACCACTCAAGGTCGGCAGTTACTGTGTGGGGTCGTATCAGTGTAAGAGAAGGCAAGAAGGGAAGATATTCAGTCAATCCAAGAATGACAACCATCTAAATCTACACTCGAAAAATTCAAGATTTGATTAAGAAATAATGTTAACGGAGTCGTTAGAAGTACAGAGTAAACTTTAGATGAAACCGTAAGCCCAATCCTAAACAAGGAAAAGGGGATAAACGTTTACGCCAGTTTAAAAGACCGGATAAAGGTAGGGACTAAAAAATATCTCTTTTTTTTTTTTTAGAAAAGTGAATCTGGTAGTTCAACAGAACTCGCAATTTCTTGTATTCGAATCCCGACTGAGTTTTCTTTTTTTCTAATTATTTCACTCCAAGCAAAGGAACTTACGGCCATATCACGCTGAATATACAGGTTCTCGCTCGATCACCGAAGTTAAGCAACGTTGAGCCTGGTCAGTACTTAGATGGGTGACCGCTTGGGAATACCAGGAGCTGTAAGCGTTTAGTGACGATGTGCGTGCTTACGGCCTATCACGCTGAATATACAGGTTCTCGCTCGATCACCGAAGTTAAGCAACGTTGAGCCTGGTCAGTACTTAGATGGGTGACCGCTTGGGAATACCAGGTGCTGTAAGCGTTTAGTGACGGATGTGCGTTGTGGTGCAGTGGATATCGGCTCGGTGAGTCGAGTTCGAATTCCAGTTTATTCCAGTTGAATACCCTGCATTCACTGGTACTCTTGGGAAAGGTATTAATCCGTCCCTTCCCTCCAGTTATAGGTTAAATAACAAGGATAGGACTTGGGAACCCTGTCCTTAAAAACATATCCCAATGAATCTTGATACTCGTAAAGAAAAAAGTATTACTAGACACAAAAACTTATCTAAAAACAACAATAAATTGTTAAAAGAAAAAGTTATTACCAGCAATAAATAAATAAAATTTAGTTGGCAATAAATGACCCACCGAGGTTGATATGCCACAAAACAACCAAGCAAAGGAAATAATAATATGAGAAAAAAAATTACATTCATGAGAAAGAAGAACAGAAGATAGAAACTGACATTTTTGAAGATCATAGTTAGCTTGGAAGAATTTCCTAGAGTAACCAGATTAGCAACTAGGTCCAAACCCTTTTACTGTGAAACCGATAAATTGTAAACGCAAATTCTACTCCATCAGCTTCTTTTCTCGAACTTTCGGCCTGTGGAATTCCCTTCCGCTTACTTGCTTTCCCGACAGCTACAATCTTCAATAATTCAAATGTAAAGTCAATAGTCATCTCCTGTCTCACCAACTTGCATCCTCTCTCTCATGTTCTTTTCTCCGTCCACCCCACTCTCATCAGTATTCTCTTCCTTCTCATACCCTCTTCCTGACACCCCCTGTAACCTGTCACTTTTTCTCATAACATTCCTCCTGTGTAACCCCCTGCACAACAGTGGCATCAAAATGCCTTGCTTGGGGCGACACAGTTATAAAGAAAAGGAAGATGGAAAAGAGTTTTACAAATGAGTGAAGAAACTGTTAGCATAGGACCTTCAATAATAGAAAACATTATTAAGGTGAGAAAACAATTAAAGAACAGGAATTGTATAGACAGAACGTAACGATTGACATTGCATTTAAGTTTTTGAAGAATTAAGTGGAAACTAAGAAGCCGAAAGAGAGAAACACAAGCGAGAAATGCAAGAGAAGAAACTGTTAGCATAAAACATAGGTACATTTAGAAATATCAACAACAGGCAGTATCGCCCGGCGTTGCTCGGGTGGAATGAAAGCTTTAAAACTAATCCGTGGTCCAGGAGCTCAGACTCAACCTAAAAAATGTTTGTGTGAAGTTTGGTGAGAATCGGATAAAAATTGTGGATTTGTATAAAGGACATACAGACAGATAAACAGACATACACACAAACATCTTGCCTTATATATATATATATATATATATATATTATCGATTTTCTGCACTATTGTAAGAACTGCAACCTTAAAATTCTGAATATCGTTTCTTAAGTATTTATCTATGAGTGCATCAAATTTGATTAAAATTGGACCACTCCTTCTATAAACCGATATTTTCGATTATGGATGTTCGATATTTATCAGGGGTACCTCGACACAAATCCTAGCTAATAACACTCTCAGACGTTCATAGTACAACTGTGTAAATTTCCAAGAAAATCGGTTCAGCCGTTTCGGAGTCTATAGGTAACGGACACACACACACACACACAAAGTTCCATTTATGAATAAGTTTAAATAAAATGATGAAATGATAAGTTTCTAGTATTCTTCTCTGTGTAATTTTAACTCTTTAGGACGTAGGCGATCATGACTCTCCACACAAGTTTACCTCTATCGTAGCTCTTAATAGACGTTGTCTCTTTGTTTTTTCTCCTAAACCTTGTCCCACCACAAGCTATTCAGATCGGCTTATACACGATTACATACTGTATGTATCAAAGGTATTGCATATGGTACCGTATGAAGAGAAACTTGATTAGTTGTCTCGTCCTATACACGACGTTCAGATTTTTGGCAATTTTTAAAACATAAAGTACGGAAAGGTTGACTTACATTAGAAGCGTCTTATACACGAGTAAATACAGCATGTTTAATAACATTTCATATAGTACTATATGAAAAGATATTTTATTATCTGCCTTGTCTTATACAGGGGGTGGTTAAATTTTGTTTCCATTTCTCAAACATAGGGAATTATTGGCTTATATTTGAACAGGATTATACAAGGATATGTAAGGTATGTTTCAGAAATATTTTATATGGTATTTATGACATAATTAGATTATGCGTATTATAGGCGAGTTTTCATTTTTGTCTATTTCTCAAATATAATGTAGGAAAAGGTTGGCTTTATTTCGGAACAAGTATATATGGTATTGTTTCAAGGCATTTCATATGGTACAATATGGTGAAGATTTTTGCCTATTTATCAGAAATGAAAGAGGCTATGATCGGTTTATATTTGGAAAGGCTTGTAGATATGGTATGTTTCATATAACACAACAATAAGAGATACCTGAACTATTTGAAAAGCTTGATTATTTTTGAATTGGCATATACACGAATATAAAGGGTAACAACGCCTGTTTACTTCAAACACGCTTCTCTTCGTTATTGTATTACTTGAGAGTTAAAAGTAAAAATAAAAAAAAAACGTGACAAAAAGATGAACAATGAACTGCCCAAGATTTAACAGTAAACGTTTTTCCCTTCCCAGATAACCTATCTAATCTTCTTTCTAAAATGTCTTGCCGTGACAACAGTCAGACACACGGAAGAAAACCTGTTAATGGCACCAGGCTAAAAAGAACCGACTTCTTCAGATAATATATTATGTATCTATCTGCGCCTCTGGCTAATCAATAAACCTGTCAGTTTGATTCTAATAACGTTTTATCGACCGCTTGTTAATTGACAGCTACCTGCGACTGTAGTGCGCTCTTTAATCAAGTACCAGAATAGAAAGAATCGATTTCTGTAGCCCAGTGATTAAACTGGCTCTTTTAATCGTGGGTGATGCGCCATTCCAGTCGCAGACGCTCCACTCTATCCAATGTACGAAAAAAAAATTACGAGGTGATTGAATTTCTTATTCAGTATTTGCCATATGTTTTCCAACGCCTAAGTCAGATAGTTTTTCTTATTCTTTTCATCTTTCCTTTCTCGTCTTGTGACATGTTTTGATTATTATCCAATTGTTACTTTTATGTCGACTAGCTTTCAGTATATTGAGGTAATAAGGTCCTATAAAGTTTGCAATTTGCTCTCAACGGGGTGATAGCAAACGTGATTACAGACCTTTAGTACTGCAATTATTTAACTCTAGAAGGAATTAGTTTTAATATTTTTTCTTATATCGACCGGGATCAGTCAAAACTCAGTGGATTTTAAAGAGGATCAAGTGACAGCAATGTTTCAAGACTTCACGAATCTATTCAGTATAGTCTTTTTCTATGTTCCCTGCCCCTTCAGGACGTAGGCGATCATGGCTTTCCACGTCTCCCTATCCCTGATGGCTCTTAGCACACCTTCTCCTGTTACACCATGCAATCCTCGTTCCGTCATCCACCTGATTAGGTCCTTCAAATATGTTATCCGTTACTTTCCCCTGTTTCTTTTTCCCTCTATGTGGCCTGTTAGCATCAGATTCTTCAAGCCCTCCTTCCTCATTGCATGTCACATGAACTTCAGCTGTCTCTTGTTTCCATCCTTTCCAAAACTATTGCTCATATGCTCGATCCATGATATTCGCAATATCCTTCTGTAGAACCACATTTCAGTTGCTTCAAGATTTTCCTTCATCTTTGATGAAATCAGTATATTATCTAACTTATAAGATAAGTTAATAGCAAACTCAGAAGTAAAGCTAAAAAAAGAACCTCTTGCATAAACGAAGGCAAGAAAAGATTAACTGTAAGATGGCAGAATGCTTAGTTGTCAACAAAAGAGCCATTCCAATGTGTAAGCTACATATTGGGAACGTCAAAATCAAAACTACATAAATTAGGCCTTTCAGTTGGTAGGAAAGCTATATTTACTAAGCAAAGACATCAGAATATTAAATTTAAGCTTTGTTTGTTTTGTAAGACTTAATAACAATTTACAGGTTATTTAAAGCCAGATAATTTTTTTTAGGTAATAGTTATTTAGTAATGCAACTGTTACCAACAAACCTATAACTGGGAAGTAAACCCGAATTTGTTAAACAAACATAAAATTCTGATGTGAATATAAAGTACAGGACCAAATCTGCTTCTTCTGGTAGCCATGAGTTATCTCCCACTAACCCTGTAAGTTACTTGTTCACCACTGCTGTAACCTGGCATTGAACTCACAACACTTTGGGTCAAGCCAAAGGAACTAACCAACGTCTATATCCACTGGACCATGTGTCCTTAAGTAATAACTCATGACTACCAAAAGAGGCACTACTACACAAGAAAGGAAGAACATATACCCCAGTAATTGTAATAAAGGGTTCGGTTCGAAATTCCTAGCACCTGAAGAAGGCCGGATCTTACAACGGCCGAAACGTCGTACAAATGGCAACAAAGATGAGGACAATAGTTCGAATAATGTAAATACTGTAAATATCATCATGGTAAAATATTTTTTTATAGAATTAGGAATATTTACTAAGTTTATAATTAGTCGTTGACGACTGGAGAAGTCATAGCCTTGGCATCTAAATCATGTTTTTAAATCATTATCATCATCTTAGTCTCAGATTCTTCTTCCTCTAGATGCGCCGTGTTCCTTCAAGACGTAGGCGATCATCGACTCCCTCTTGGCTCAGTCTCTTGTGGCTCTCGATGGTTTTTCTCTTGATATCTCTCCCAAAACCTGCTCTGCAATCCATTTACTCAAGCCCGTAAGTCTAGAATATAAATAGATAGAAAGTAGCATGGTCACAAAATGAGGGATCACTTTATATATTGATTATAATGGAAATTTGATCCCCCAATTTAAATCCACATTATAATTTCTGTTTTGTTTGTCAAATTCTGAATAGATATGAATCCACAACTTCTCATTACTGATTAGCTACACAGGAATGCTTTTAGTTTTATTTCTTTTTCTTCTTCATGTGCCGTGTCCCTTCAAGACGTAGGCGATCATGGACCTCCACTTGGCTCTGTCTTTTGTCGCTCTCAATAATTTTCCTCTTGGTATCTCTTCCAAGCCCTGCTCCGTAATCCATTTTCTCAAGCCCGTAAGTCTAGAATATAAATAGATAGAAAGTAGCATGATCACAAAGTGAGGGATCACTTTATATATTCATTACAATAGAGAATTGCTCCCCACTTTATTTCCGACTGATATTTAGTATGAGTTTTCTTCTCTTATGCATCCTTTACAACACCTCAACGTTACCCACGTGCTCAGTCCAAGGAATCCTCAGCATCTTTCTGTAAAACGACACTTATGCTGCCTGAAGCCTCTCCTTCATCCCTGATGAAATCGCCCAAAATTCACTTTCATACAGACGGAGACATCACATAGCAATCTAGCACTCTTTTCTTTGTTTCTAATGATATTTTCTTGTCTTCCAGTACTCTATGAATTGCTGCTATTGAACTTTACCAAAAATATTTTTTTTAAATATCCCCTTTCGTAAAAAAAAATATCTCATTCCCAAATCAACAGACACGATTATAAAAAATGAAAAAAATTAAACTAAACGTTCAAATTTTCAATTATTATTACTTAGATTTATAAGGCCCAGGCGCGCGGACACCCACACATACATTATAATTCATTATTCATTTGGAGATATATATATATATATATATATATATATATATATATATATATATAAATAATGAAGGAAGAAAATATTTGCAACGTTCAAAATATTAATTTCAAAGAGTGCTCAATAAAAAATAGAGCAATGAATAATTATTATAAATTTCACTTCAGAACATGTTAGTAGATGTTTTAAATTATAATTTAAAATAAATATAGATAGAGGCAGTCCCATAATAATAGGGCACGTTTTGAATGGAAGTATCTTGTTTTATAAAAATTACTAGCAGTATAGTATACTCGGGTGTAATGAAAGCTTTAAAACTAATCCATGGTCCTGGAACTCAGACTCTTTGGACGTTGGTACAAAAGACTAAAAAGCAGTAGTTGTTTCCAGTTAAAACGAAACAGTAGACTGAAATAAAAATGAATGGATGTAAGTCAAATTTTGATTTACTGGTATCGATATCAAATAAGTTTTTTTCGTTGTAAACTGAATTTTGAAAGCTAAATAAGTCCTCTGAGTAAAGGGTATCATGGCTGAGATTAAGAACTACAATTACACCTACTTAGAGCCAAACCCGAAACAAAAACTAAAATAAAAGGGCTGAAAAAATACAGACATACAGACAGATAAACAGACACACACACAAACATCTTGCCTTTTATATATATATATATATATATATATTATTGATTTGTTGCATTCACTTATGTTCAAACTAGCAGTATAGCCCGGCGTTGCTCGGGTGTTATGAAAGCTTTAAAACTAATCCATGGTTCTGTAGCTCAGACTCGTTGGACGTTGGCACGAAAGAATAAAAAACAATAGTTGTTTCCAGTTAAAGCGAAACTGTAGACTGAAAGAAAAATGAATGGATGTAAGTCAAATTTTGATTTTCTGGTATCGATATCAAATAAGTTTTTTCGTCGTAAACTTAATTTTGAAGGCTAAATAAGTCCTCTGAGTAAATGGTATCATGGCTGAGACTAAGAACTACAATTATACCTACGTAGAGCCAAACCCGATAAAAAAACTAAAATAAACGGGCTGAAAAAATACAGACAGACATACACACAAGCATCTTGCCTTTTATATATATATTATCGATTTTCTGCACGATTGTAAAAACTGCAACCTTGAAACCTCTGACTGGAGGGAAGGGACGGATTAATACCTTTCCCAAGGGTACCAGTACTTAAGTGAATGCAGGGTATTCTACTGGAATTCGAACTCGGCTCACCAATTTCTCTTTCCGAGCCGATATCCTCAACGCACATCCGTCACTAAACGCTTACAGCACCTGGTATTCCCAAGTGGTCACCCATCTAAGTACTAACCAGGCTCAACGTTGCTTAACTTCGGTGATCGATCGGGAACCAGTGTATTCAACGTGATATGGCCGTAAGCCCCTGTTAAAGTGTGATGTCAGTGTTATTTTCATTTTGCGTCATTTAGACAATTTATACATCGCACTCTATATATTAATGTGGATGCAGCATTCAACAAAACTGAATTGCATCCAGGAAAATACATTCACCTGAAAATTACATGGTGATATCGACCACCTTTATTCACCTGGTTCTTTTGTTCCGATCGTTTCGTGGCGTTATTATCTCTGACTTTCTACTCGCGCCGACCGACGTGTTTTGATCCCCTACCCCGTGGACTGGTACCGATACGTTTCGCAGTTGCTTTATGTGCATCAGGGCGATTTTTGCTGGTGGGCTGTTGGACGGGGCCATAAGTAAAAAGCTGGGAAAACAACAACAAAGGAATGCAAATTTGGAAACGTGAATAGAGAAAAAAAAACACTACCCACTCCTGCTACCACCAACCATCTCATCCCAAACTAATCAACCTCTTGAGTACTTTTGTACGAAGTCGAATTTCAGTTCCAAAAAGTTTAAGGTTGGTTAATTGATACTCTTCCAGCATGTTAAGATAAAAAAAATAGATACATTGCTACAGGCATTCTTAAGCTCTTGTAATGGACAAAACAAGTTCTAGATTTTAAAATTCAAATGCTAAGCACTGACTTCTTAATTTTGTTAGAAATAAACGAAAACTCGTGAAATTTCACACCTCGATGAGAAATGTTTGTCGTCCAATGAAAATGTCAGGAATTTTCCAAACGAAATAAAAGACGCATCAAAATCGGCTGTCGTCACAGAGTTAAGATGACGAGCAATTATCACATACCCTTGACAAACGTCAAGCGATCGTTATTATTATTGCCTCTCTCTTTCTCTTTCACCTCGCATCTTCTTCCTTTTCACCATTCACACTGAGCGATAACTTCAAAGACAAACCTATCCAACAATAAACGCTCATACATACATACATACATACATACGCTCCTACCTACGTACACATAAACTCACTCTTGCGAGGAAAACTACGAATATTCCAACGAATTCTTGATACTTCTTAACCGTTTCTTATTGAATGTTTAGCTTCTACCAGTTCATTAATAAATTTCTATCAAAACATGCAAAAAGTATACTTTTATTCTTCCACACATTCAACCTGCTGACAATCTTCTGATGATAGTGAATAATCCTAAGGTGTAGGGAGTTCGGTTATGTATGACACAAGGCCAATTTAAAAAACATTAACCATCTCCCTTTTGCTTCACTCTCTGAAACGAAGTATTGGGGGTCACCTCAGTGTAGTGTAATTGTTACCAAGTTTGTCTCGTTAGGACCTATTACAACTGAGTAGTGTCTTCGATGCCCATTGGGTACTCTATACTTTCGGTCTTTTACCAAATCATAGCGGCACTTAGAAAATCAACTCTCTCGAATTATTTATCTCTCATACAAACAAAATCTCGCTGAAACAGATTCTCTTTCTCCCAAATTAAAAAAAAAAATAGATATTTGTCACTTTTCCACTGACTTAAGATTTCCTCCCTATGTCTTTTTTATTTAAAAAAAAATATAAATTAATGGTTGTCAGTACCTTTGTGCGACTACAGGAACCCTTACATCTGATCACATAACTCCCCAGACAGCAAACCTTTATATTATTTCTGTAGTGCAGAAGAGCGAGAGACAAAGAAAATTTTTTTGTGACACCAACGATGAACTGAGACTAAGGTTTATGGTAATTGTTCCGATGTACTCTTCGCTTTGGTACTTAACCTTTGTTCACCCTAGAACACTAACCATGCCTGTATAGTCAACCAGTTAAGTGCCATACGTGATACACGCTTTGGGCGATCATGTCTCGAAAGAGACATCACTGACTGGGCAAAAGATTATCCCGTAGCATGTTGCCATTGCTTTCTGCGGTAGACTGGTTGCCAGCCAAGACTATAGAACTCACTCTGTCCTATTATTTAACCCATAACTGAAGGGAAGAGACGGATTAATACCTATACCAATGGTTTTTGTGCGTAAGTGAATGCAAGGAATTCAACTGAAATTCGAACTCGGCTCGCCGAGTTATCGTTCCGAGTTGATATCCACTGCACCACAACACACATCCTACATAACCTATATTGTACCCAGCGCAACTTTTCCAGTTTTTAATTACCATTTTCAGAACCTGATTTTTTTTTACTTAAATAATATGTTTTCCAGTTCCTATAAATTTTAACTCGAAGTACGAAGTCTGAAGTGCTGGCAAATAATATTTCAAATAAAAATTTATATTTAATTTCTTTTTTGATATTTTCAAAATCGGGTATGATTACCCGTGGTTAGTATTAGTGTAACTTTAATTGATGGTTAGTGTTCTAGGGTTAAGTTAATCGCACCAGTAAAAATTTTCAGTTTCAAATTAATCTTCTTACCACTCAAATTAATCTTCCGCCCCTTTAAATTAATCTTCCGCCCAGTCAAATTAATCTTCCAACCTTTCAAATCACTCTTCCGACTACTCTAATTAATCTTTCGCCCAGTCGAATTAATCTTTCGCCCAATCAAATTAATCTTCTAACTATTCAAATTAATCTTTCAACAACTCAAATTAATATTCTACCCAGTCAAATTAATCTTCCGAGAACTCAAATTAATCTTCCGTTCAGTCAACTTAATCTTCCGCCTAGTCAAATTAATCTTCTGACCACTCAAATTATTCATCCGCCTAGTCAAATTAATCTTTACACTATTCAAATTAATCTTCCTCCCAGTGAAATTATTCTTCCAACCACTCAAATTAATCTTCCAACCAATCAAATTAATATTCTGACCAGTGAAATTATTCATTCACCTAGTCAAATTAATCTTTCGACCATCCAAATTAATCTTTCAAACACTCAAATTAATTTTCCTCCCAGTGAAATTATTCTTTCGACCATTCAAATTAATCTTCCGACTACTCAAATTAATCTTCTGACCACTCAAATTATTCATCCACCTAGTCAAATTAATCTTCCGACCACTGAAATTAATCTTCCTCCGAGTGAATATATTATTTCGACCACTCAAATTATTCTTCCGCTCAGTCAAATTAGCCTTCCACATAATGAAATTAATCTTCTGACCCCTCAAATTAATCTTCCACATAGTTAAATTAACCAGAAGATACGCTCATTCTAAATCTAAACTTATTTATAAATGGAGATTTGTCTGCGTGTGTGTGTGTGTGTGTGTGTGTGTGTGTGTGTGTGTGTGTGTGTGTGTGTGTGTGTGTCTGTCCGTTACCTATAGACTCCGAAACGGCTGAACCAATTTTCTTGAAAATTTACACAGTTGTACTATAAGCGTCTGCGAGTGTTCTAGGTTTTGTGTCGAGTTACCCCCGATAAATATCGAAAATCGATAATCGAAAAAATCGGGTTATAGAAGCAGTGGTCCGATTTTAATCAAATTTGATACACTTATAGACAAAGACATAAGAAATGATATTCAGAAGTTTCAAGGTTGCAGTTCTTACAATAGTGCAGAAAATCGATAGTATATATATATATATATATATATATATATATATATATATATATATATACAAGGCAAGATGTGTGTGTGTGTGTGTGTGTGTGTGTGTGTGTGTGTGTGTGTGTGTGTGTGTCTGTATTTTTTCAGCACTTATATTTTAGTTTTTGCTTCGGGTTTGGCTCTACGTAGGTATAATTACAGTTCTTAGTCTCAGCCATGATACCATTTACTCAGAGTATTTATTTAGCCTTCAAAATTTAGTTTACAACGAAAAAAACTTATTTGATATCGATGCCAGGAAATCAAAATTTGACTTACATCCATTCATTTTTCTTTCAGTCTACGGTTTTGCTTTAACTGGAAACAACTATTGCCTTTTAGTCTTTCGTGCCAACGTCCAAAGAGTCTGAGCTCCAGGACCATGGATTAGTTTTAAAGCTTTCATTACAACCGAGCAACGCCGGGCTCTACTGCTAGTATATTATAAAAAACAATAAGAAATTTACAAATCATGGCTTAGTCACGCCTCAATTTGGAGATTCTTACCAGCGATATGGCTCTGGTAGTACCGCAGTACATGGTTGTACCACGCGAGGCACTTAGGCATAGTAGCTATCAAAATCTCATCATCAGATGATCTTTCGACAAATCTCAGTCGACACCCACTCAGGCGGTTGTTGCACCATCTGTTCGAATGTTGACGCATTGTGCTTTTAGTTATGCGCCTTCATACATAGCCACAATAGATCAATTGGACTGAGCAGGCAACTATAGGGGCAAAGCGTAGTATAACGACACCTTCAATGTACTGCAATTATAATCACAGTAATATAATACGTTACTAATACTATGTAACACTAGCAGGATAGCCCGGCGTTGCTCGGGGGTAATGAAAGCTTTAAAACTAATCCATGGTCCTGGAGCTCAGACTCAGTCTAAAAAGTATTTGAAATAATAAAATCATTGCGACAATTTCCCAATCGCATATATATATAACTAGCAGAAAGCTTTAAAACTAATCTATGGTCCTGGAGCTCAGACTCAGTGTAAGGAATATTTGAAATAATAAATTCATTGCAACAATTTAAAATCGCATATATATATATATATATATATATATATATATATATATATATATATATATAACTAGCAGTATAGCCCAGCATCGCTCGGATGTAATGAAAGCTTTAAAACTAATCCATGGTTCTGGAGCTCAGACTCTTTGGTCGTTGGCACGAAAGACTAAAAAGCAATAATTGTTTCCAGTTAAAGCGAAACCGTAGACTGAAAGAAAAATGAATGGATGTAAGTCAAATTTTGATTTCCTGGTATCAATATCAAATAACGTTTTCGTTGTAAACTGAATTTTGAAGGCTAAATAAGTCCTGTGAGTAAATGGTATCATGGCTGAGGCTAAGAACTACAATTATACCTACTTAGAGCCAAACCCGAAGCAAAAACTAAAATAAACGGGCTGAGAAAAATACAGATATACAGGCAGATAAACAGACACACACACAAACTTCTTGCCTTTTATATATATATATATATATATATATATATATATATATATATATATTATCGGTTTTCTGCACTATTCTAAGAACTGCAACCTTGAAACTTCTGAATATCATTTCTTATGCCTTTGTCTATGGGTGTATCAAATTTGATTAAAATCGGACCACTCTTTCTATAACTCGATTTTTTCGATTATCGATTTTCGATATTTATCGGGGGTACCACACACAAAACCTAGCTAAGAACACTCGCAGACGCTTATAGTACAACTCTGTAAATTTTCAAGAAAATCGGTTCCGCCGTTTCGGTGTCTATAGTTAACGGACACACACACACACAAAGTTCCATTATAAATAAGTTTAGATAAATTCAAAATTCAAAATCAACTATGTTATAAATAAATAAAGTTAATTTAATCATGCGACTGGGTGGAAGATTAATTTGACTAGGTAGAAAATTAATTTGAATCGTCGGAAGATTAATTTGAGTGGTCAGAAAATTAATCTGAATAAACAAAAATTAATTTGAGTGGACGAAATTTGACAGGAAAAAGATATAGGTTGTTATCGAATTCTCATCAATTTACAATTAAGGTGGCTCGATTTTGCCGTAGTTTTAGGCTAAGAATTTTTTCCCCCCTTCTTACTTGTAGAGGTCCTTTCAGTTCTAACTTTAATCTGCAAAATTTTAAATGCAAAGCCAATCGCTATCTACTATTCTCCTGGTGTATGAAAAACGTTAGAAATCGTTTACAACAGTTTTGGGAGAATAAATACATATTCGCAGTGGTGTAGTGGATATCGGCTCGAAATAAGAAATCAGAGAATCCGAGTTCGAATTCCAGTTGAATTTGTTGCATTCATGTACACGCAAATACCACTTGGAAGGGTATTACTTCGTTTCTTCCCTCCAACCATAGGTTAAATAACAAGACAGATTGGGTTCTATAGCCTTGGCTGACAACCAGTCTCCCGCACAATCTGCTGCAGGAGAATCTTCTGCCCAGTCAGTCATGTCTATTTCGAGACATGATCGTCTAAGCGTCTGTCACGTATGGCTCTTAAATGACTGAGGGCAAATAGACACCACCATTTGAAGGATGCCAATGTTTAATCGAAATTAATAAAAACCGCAACGCTTTGTTTAACGAACAGTGGAAAAAAAAATTAATAACAGTTATCTTAGTCTTTTTGTTAAGCTTTAAAATCTGGGAGGTTTTTCTGCTGCATATGGATGTATTTTAAATGCGGTCAAGTAACCGAACACATGAAGCAGATTACTATCTGTTTCATGTGTTAGGCTACTTGATTTAATACACATCTTGAGCTTTTCCATACTTCTTCGCTGCTACAAGGCATACAGATTTTATACTTTTAACAAAGACAGACTTTATATATTATCTTTTCAGGAAGGAATTGACTAAATGAAGGCTTCAACTTGCACTTGTCTGATCTTTATCGGAGTCAAGTCGTTCAAGTTTTTTTAAAACGAACGCCTTCATATTTAGGTGTTGTCAGCCGATCGTTTTCGCAATTTTCAATGGTGTTTTATCTTCTGCCAACTCATGAAAGAATAATACTTCTCTTTGTCCTTGAAACAACGATTTCGACCCATATTGCTGGAGTTCAGAACAGAAGAAACCGTAACATTCCCTAACAAAGAAGCATCTTCATCTTGCCGCAAAAACAGAGGAAACAGAATTGTGTTCACTCAACGCCGATTATCATTCGTAGAATATTTACGCTCTCACACCCTGATTGAGCACTCTGAAAGAATGGTAAACTTTGAAAAACAGTAGCTACTCTGGCATGTACGCATCGCTCATTCAGTAATGGATTAGAGCACTCTGGCTATTGGGCGGGTATAATGACAATATACACGCTAAAAAGTTTGAATTCTTCTACCGAACGCCCATAGCTCCACAGTAAAATCGCCGACTGACACCAATTCGGTCGGGTTTCAATCCTGGGTTAAGGGCAATTGGACTCTAACCGTACTGATGAGCTGTGATACAGCGAAACAGATCTGTCTGCGGATTACTATATATATATATATATATATATATATATATATATATATACTTATTATATTTTAGAACATGTACAATTTTTTTTATAGATATCCCTTACAAATTGTACATTTTGTTTCGACATTGAACTTCCAATGTCTCATCAGGTGGTGTGGAAAGGAACGGAAGACCTCTTTTCTTATATTTGAGAGTTGTGTGTGGGATGTGGGCGGGGGTTAGTGATAAGGGAATAAGTCTTGTAAATTGTCCATTAGAATTTTGAAGATTACTGCACAAGTCAAAATACCCCCCTACTGGAGATGATAAACCTTTATAGTACTAACAACCCTCTCATATCAAATTTTACCTATTACACACCACGAACTATAATCAAATTTAATTTAAAGTTTTATAGAAAAAAAGTAATTTTCTAAATTCAAAATTCAGGTTAAATATACAACATTAAATTAATTATAAAACTGTGCTTAAATGCAAAAATATTCTATAGTTGTACAAATAAACATTAAAGATAGGTCCAATCCCATCCTTACCGACCCCTTACACCTCCTTACTCTCCCCATTTAATAAAACCAAAGAATAAAGGCTAGCCAGGAGGTCATAAAATACATTTTCATGAATCAACTATATCCCCTAACTTACCCCACTTTCTTCAAAATTCTAACGGACAATTTACAAGACTTCTTCCCTTATCGCTAACCCCCGCCCAACATCCCACGCACAACTCCCAAATATAAGAAAAGAGGTCTTCCATTCCTTTCTACACCACCTGATGAGACATTGGAAGTCCAATATCGAAACAAAATGTACAATTTGTAGTGAATATATATAAAAAAATTGTACATGTTCTAAAATATAATTCATAATAAATATTCACAGCTCTATATTATATATCGAGCACTGTTTTAAATTCATGTTTTGGACGTTGTAAATTTTTCTTCGTTCCTTATTCACTCGGATACATACATACATACATACATACATACATACATACATACATATATATATATATATATATATATATATATGAAATAATTTGTTTGAACATTATTTTTGATCGATACTCCTATTTAAGTAGATATTCTGTTTATAATCAAAGAGTATTATATATTTATTTCTACCGGCCTGATTATTTACGATAACCATCATATTACGGAAATTAACGAAGATTAACGAAACTGGTTATAAACAAGCGACAATTTGAAATGATTTGTTTGAACATTATTTTTGATCGATACTCATATTTAAGTAGATATTCTGTTTATAAACAAACAGTATTATATATTTATTCGGCCTGATTAGTGTGAAAAGAAAAATTGTCCAATCCTCTTCTTAGCGCCTCCTCTCCTACTCTCTCCCCATATACACTTCCCTTTTCTTTTTTTTTCCTTTTGTTAAACCCAGAGGACTGACCATAAAGGCTGTAAAGGACCATACCTTATAATCTACCGTTAAATATGTCTGTAAAATTTTCAACACATCCATTAATCACCTCTATCCTCTACCCCTTCCCTCTTTTCAGTAAAATTCTAACTGACAACGTACAACTCTAATTTCCCATTTTCCCACCCCACCTACCTCTCACACATAATTTGCCAATATAAGATAAAGAATTTTCCATTTTCTTTTCACACGATCCGATGAGACATTGTCCTTTCAATGTCGAAACAAAACGTACACTTTGTAGTAGATGATAATTTGTACATGTTCTAAACTATAATTTATAATATATATATATATATATATATATATATTTGTGTGTGTGTGTGTATGTATGTATATTACAGAATAGTGAAAGAAAACGTAGATTAAAAACTCAATTAATTAATTATTAAAATGCTAATTCTAAAAAATGAAAAAATAGAAAAAAATTCTCTGAAATGGGCAGACATCAATCTTTTACAGCAGGCTAACTGCTGTAAAAGATTGATGTCTGCCCATTTAAACAATTTATGTCCCCACAATGTATTTTACACAGACAAAATAATTCTATTTTTAATTTTAAAAAAATACAATGTTTCATTTATAACTTATGCTCTAATATAACTTAAAGATTAATAATTATGTTACTAAATAAAAGACCCACACAATACTAAATCAGTTTTTTTTAACTACAACATACTTTAATATACTATAATTATTTAATCATAATTATAACATAAACATTTCAGCCATTTAACTCATGAAGTGTACATTTTGTTTCGACATTGAAAGGACAAGGTCTCATCAGGTAGTGTGAAAAAGAAGATAGAAAACTCTTTACCTTATATTAGCGAATTATGTGTGAGATGTAAGTAGGATAGAAAATGGGAAATCAGAGTTGGAAGTTGGATGTTAGAATTTGAACAAAACGAGGAAAGAGGAAGAGGAGAGAGGTCGTTAATGGACATGTTGAAAATTTTATAGACAGATTTAACGGTAGAAGATAAGGTATGGTCCTTTACAACCTTTTATGGCCAGTCCTTTGGGTTTAACAAAGAGAAAGAAGTAAGAGAATGTATATGGGGTGGGAGGGAGTAGAAGAGGAGAGAGGTCATTAATGGACATGTTGAAAATTTTATAGACAGATTTAACGGTAGAAGATAAGGTATCGTCCTTTACAACCTTTTATGGCCAGTCCTTTGGGTTTAACAAAGAGAAAGAAGTAAAAGAATGTATATGGGGTGGGAGGGAGTAGAAGAGGAGAGAGGTGATTAATGGACATGTTGAAAATTTTATAGACAGATTTAACGGTAGAAGATAAGGTATGGCCAGTCCTTTAGGTTTAACAAAGAGAAAGAAGTCAGGACATGTATATGGGTTGGGAGGGAGTAGAAGAAGATGGGTTAAAAAGTGATAGGAATTGTTAGTGGATAAACATATCTGTATTAGGGAAGTATACGGCTACAATCTTTTTGTATTTAAATCTAGTTTTTATATTTAATATATTTTTATATTTAAACTTCATTTAAAATTTAGGAAATCTCTTTATATATACATATATATAATGTGTGTGTGTGTGTGTGTGTGTGTGTGCAGGCGCGTGCGTGCTTGGCTCTATTGCACCTGCTTCCAAGAATCATTACAAGGATACTCAGCGAGGCGGATGTCAATCGTGTCCAATGCTGTCCGTGACAAATGAACCTCTGTGGCCTCTGACGAAATTTAAATTAGATTTAACGATTCCATTTCTTCTCAGCACAGGCTAGCGTATCCCACAAGCCTAAGGCATATGCAAGCATACATGTAAATATATTTCTGTATATTATTATGTCATTTAAATCGGTCTATACCCACGCAAGCAGCCGCATCTCTCAGTAAAAGACAAACGAGTGAAGGGCACATGCGTTTAGCGCACTTTCACTTTCACTTTTCCTTTCGTCTCGTCATGTGTGAGTGCGTCTGGCCAACGAAAAGTCAGTTTCCGCTCGTTGCACAATATCCGGCATCGTTTAAAATGCTTTTAACGTGGTTGAACTCAAAAAGAATTTAAACATTCTCTTTGGAAAGCTAAGAACTAATCGCTTCAAAATACTGACAAGATTGCGTTTAATATTAGGTATCTATCTATCTATCTATCTATCTATCTATCTATCTATCTATCTGACTCCTGGGCATGACGGTAAACTGCATCCGGCAGTAAGAGCTCTGATTGGGAGGTTGTGAATAACATAGAACCAACTCTTAAATGCTGTTGTTCCCAGGATCCACCCTGACCCAGAATGGTAGAACCTGTTAGGGTCCCAGCTATGGGCAAATAGTTAACTCCCAAACTGAGGACAAAACACTATAAAAACACACTTTATAGAAATATATACATAAAAATAAACTTTTATAGAAAAATATACATTTTTGAAGGAAAATATTACCAACAATACATTAAAAAAATATCACCATAAAGGAAAAAAACTTCTCAGCAAAACATTATTGAATACAAAACTAGAAGACATTATCAGTTTTCTAAAATAAAAAGGAATAAAAAAGAATAATTAAAATTTGACTAAATCAATCTTCTCACTATAACCGAACATTTAAAAAAAAGACCTTAAACCCCCACCTTTTGGGCATGAAATTTTTTTTTTTTTTTTTTTTTTATAAGCGTTTCACCCCGAGCAAGGCATGTCACTGCCACTACTGTGCAGGGGGCTACGTAAATAACCCACAGAGGTGTTGATATGCCGTTAAACAAAACTCAAACACAAAATCAATCAATCAATCAATCAATCTATCTATCTATCTATCTATCTATCTATCTATCTATCTATCTATCTATCTATCTCAGTCTCTTCATTTACTATATATATATATATATATATATATATATATATATATATAGGTATGGTATGGATGGAATAAAATTCCCTATCCAAAAATCTCTATTCTTAAAATGTGCTCAATACAAAGTAGAGCCAATAATATTTATCTAAAATGCATAATATAAGCATGCTATATCACTACAAAATAGCTATTTTGTTTCGACACTTCTTGTAGCATATCAGTGAGCACAATCATTTGATAAGGAACAGAAAGTGTATAAATAAATTAGCTACTTTTGTACTGACGTTATAACAAATTTATGTTATAAATTTGAAATAAATAATATATATATATAATTTTGTACATATTTATACATCTATCTTGCTATTTGTCACAATCTGTTTATATCAATTTATCGAGTTTTAATGGCGTCTCTTCATATCTATCTTATCTATGTGTAAATATCTACCTATTCATCCTAACCAAATCTCTTCCAATCTATCTATCTATCTATCTATCTATCTATCTATCTATCTATTTATCTATCAGTCTCTTCATATTTATTTATCTACCTTGATCATATCTAAGAATATATTGATCTATTTCTTCATATCTATCAAGTCTGTTCATATCTATTCATATATCGCTTTCTATGTTTTTACATATAGATATATAGCTAGATACGGACTAGTTTTCAGATTCTAAGAAGCCATCATTACTCAGGTTCTGAAAAGCCATGATTGCTCAAAATGTTCATACACCTTGGTTTTTACTAGGTTCTGTCTTGCTTAACTTTGTTAATAATGAGGTGAAGAGGAAATGTCTTATTCCAACAACTTATTTCAAACTTAGCCAAATTGAATGCTAATGTGTACGTGTGATTGTACATTAAATGCAATAAGTACATGTAAGTCACTCATATGTAATATTACACATATAAATTATATACGTTTATGAGAAGTCAGAAGCAGATATGGCCTGACAGACAAAAAATCAGCTCATCTTTCATAAGAAGCATTTTTATTTAGGTGAAGCATCTTCAACTATTACTAATTTTGACTGGTATTTCTTTCATCTTGATTTCAACTGCTTTATTTCCACTAGTAGTATTGTTACTAATAACATCTGGAATTTGTATGAAGCATTATCTGGAATTTGGATGAAGCACTGTCAACTATTACTAATTTTGACTAGTATTTCCTTCATCTTAATTTCAATTGCTTTATTCCCACTTGCAGTAATAGTAATTATAATATGAAATTTTGATTGGAAGACGCATTTTAGAGCTTTATTCATCTTGGATTACTAATTTTTTCATCTTAATTTCAATTGCTTTTCATCGCAACTCCTAAAAAATTATGTGATGTAAAAAGGTTAATTAAAGAAAAAATTCCTTTTCTATTCTGGTTAATCAAACT
The DNA here is from genome assembly GCA_037127315.1 of Ascarosepion bandense. NCBI lineage: Eukaryota > Metazoa > Mollusca > Cephalopoda > Sepiida > Sepiidae > Ascarosepion > Ascarosepion bandense. Next base: position 2,170,869 of record JBBBDQ010000317.1, read on the forward strand.
ATTATAATTGAAATACATTTAGCTAAAGGCAGATTATATATATATATATATATATATATATATATATATATATATATATATATATATGCAGTGTGGGTATAGAAGAATCCAAAGGAGTATCCTGTACATACAGTGGCAGGATAACTCTCTAAGAGAGCTCTAAACATATATGCATATAAATACATATGTGACACGATAACTAGGCGTATATATATATATATATATTTATATATATATATATATATATATATATATTAATCATATCACCCCGAGCAAGGCGGTAAGGCCACTGATGTGCGGGGGCTACGTAAGAGTGGAAAGATTAGAACAGAGAAAGCCGGAAATCACATCCTAAACAGGGAACAAGGGATGAGCCTCTACACCTGTTTAATAGACGTGGGTGGAGTGTGAAACGGGTGATAGTTTAGACTATCTACTCCAATTGAAGAAGAAAGAGAAAAAAAAGGTAACGGTGGTGAGTTAACTAAGTGGTGGGGTCAACCGAGGGGTGGCGGGGTCAACTGACAATGACCAGGCAAAAGACGAACAAGCAATTTAACAGGACTTTTTTTTTAAAATAAAAAGGACAAAATTATTCACCGGTCAAAGAAACGTCTTTGAAAAAATTTAAAGCACACCCGTTCAAATAACCATGAAACTATTTTAAAATTAGCCACAGAAAATAAAACAAAATAAAATCAAAGTAAAATTAAGGTGGATTTATAAAATATGTATTTTATTATAATAGATTAAGAATAGGAAATGGTAAGAATAGAAAAATAGTTTAAAAACATGTGTTCCGTTTAACAAAAGTGAAAAAGAAAAGGAAAAATTAAATAAATAAACGCTTTTTCTTTTATAAGTAAATTTAACATATTTGACTAAGTGATTGATGTGATAAAAGATAAAGTTTAGGAAATAGATTTTTGAGTGACCAGGTCAAAAACTGTCTTTACTGTATCTTGACCACACATTAAGAAAATAAAGAAAAGATAATAGAATTTTCCCTTTCTCCAGGCAATAAAAAACGCCTGGTTACGGGTAAAATGTCAGGGCTATAAAAACATCCGACGGACTTCAAACGAAGCTTTATTAAGATAAAAAGTTAAAAAAAATCCTGGAAAATACTTGGAGGCTTAGTGCAGACATCCCGTTTACACATCAAAGGAACCAAAATTTAAGTACCTTGAAATTTTGGACTTTACAGTTGACAATGCTTATCGCCCGGTGGTCTAGGAATTTCCGATTATTTCAATATAAATACAAGTGATTTTTCCAAGCTGAGTTGAGTTCAGCCGGGCGTGTGCTTGAAGTAGCTGCGTATGTCGGGCGCGCCGTGGAGGGGAAGCTCCGTTCGTCTGAGTCGGTCGATTCGGAATTTGATCTCCATTAATTAGAGTTAGAGCTGAGTGTCACATCGCCTGCCCCAACTGCAAAACTAACTCTGAATGAAATAAAGCATTAATTTAACTCATTCAAGTTGTGGAAGTTCGTTCCTTATAGTTTATCTTGTAGCCCCAGCTTGAGACTCCGACTTTTTCAACCAACCCCCGGCAACATCACAGCGTGGAGAACGGCCGCCGGAGAAACTGTTCCGACCTCCATTGTGGTGTTACACATATAGAGCAAATATAAGAAAAAATAAGACAGACACGTTATTTCGTGGTGAATCGGAAGTATAAATCCTTTATAAAATAAAGACGGAATATGACGATGATTCGCCTGAAATAGGCCAAACTTCCGATTCACCATGAAATAACGTGTCTGTCTTATTTTTTCTTATATATATATATATATATATATATATTTGTCTGTAAATACAGATCAAACTTAGTGGGGAAATAGCCATTATCAACATGTCATTTTAAGGCATGCATTCTTCGACCCCTTATAAACAGAGAATGAGGAAAAATTCTAAGCCCAGAGGTTAGCTTAGGTAAAGGAAGGGGTTCGGAGGTATTGGTTTTTCTTTAGGTTGGGCTGGGAGAAAGAGTTATTAGCTATTCTTTCTTGGTAGCTGGAGGTATGTAGCCTGACCCGAGGGTTAGCAGTAGTAGGTGGTGGTGAGGTAACTGGTAGGTCAACTATTAAAACCTTTTAAAATTTTGTTATCGGGACTAATTGGGGAAATATAATTATTGTAATTTATACTTATTTCTTTGGTGAAATATATTTATGATCTACCTTTGTTTGTTAAGGAGTATATTTCGGTCATGAAATTTGTATTTTTTCTGTCAGACATAGATTACACATATATCTTAAGCTATATATATATATATATATATATATATATATACTTATTTAGTTTTTGCTTGAATTAGACTAGTCCACAAATGTATTAAAAAGTGTTCAATACAATTATATTGTAGAACTTTTGAATATTTTTCATGAGATCACGATTTAAATTACGCAACCCAGGTTTTTGGCCAGCCAACTCCTCAGAATGAAATGCCTTTGGTTATTATGGGTGGGCCGCAGTTGAGTAAGAAACGAATAAAACTCCTTGTATCAGTAAAGATGATATGGAGGCAAGCATTATGACAGCATTTACCAACTTAAACAAGGAGCCTGTCTAGAAGAGACGCAGGAGATTCCAATGTCATCTGGATGTCGTGTTTGAAGGCAATGGCGATTTTATTGAATTTACTCTTTACTATTTCAAGGTATTTTTATGTAATTTTAGTAAATACTAGCAGTATAGTCCGGCGTTGCTCGGGTGTAATGAAAGCTTTAAAACTAATCCATGGTCCTGGAGCTCAGACTCTTTAGACGTTGGCACGAAAGACTAAAAAACAATAGTTGTTTCCAGTTAAAGCGAAACCGTAGACTGAAAGAAAAATGAATGGATGTAAGTCAAATTTTGATTTCCTGGTATCGAGATCAAATAGACTTTTTTTTGTCGAAGACTGAATTTTGAAGGCTAAATAAGTACTCTGGGTAAATGATATCATGGCTGAGACTAAGAACTACAATTATACCTACTTAGAGCCAAACCCGAAGCAAAAACTAAAATAAAAGGGCTGAAAAAATACAGATATACAGGCAGATAAACAGACACACACACAAACATCTTACCTTTTATATATATATATATATATATATATATATATATATATATATATATATATTATCGATTTTCTGCACTATTGTAAGAACTGCAACCTTGAAACTTCTGAATGTCGTTTCTTATGTCTTTGTCTATGAGTGTATCAAATTTGATTAAAATCGGACAACTTCTTCTATAATCCGATTTTTTCGATTATCGATTTTCGATATTTATCGGGGGTACCACGACACAAAACCTAGCTAAGAACACTCGCAGACGCTTATAGTACTACTGTGTAAACTTAAAAAAACAGTTCAGCCGTTTCGGAGTTTATAGGTAACGGATACACACGCAAACAGACACACACAGACAAAGTTCCATTTATAAATAAGTTTAGATTTAGATTTGTTCAAATTAGATGTCGACATTATTTAAATTCTTGCATTATTTAGACGATAACTCCTCCATCTCTCTTGTAGGAATAAATTGAAATAGATAGATAGATAGATAGATAGATAGATAGATAGATAGATAGATAGATATGTACAGAGTGTGAAACAAAGTTGACTTTTCATAAACATGAACGGACGAATTGTATGGTACTTTCGATTGAAATTCATTAACTTGTAAAAAAAATGTCTGGGTAATATGCTTTCCAATTTTTTTTTTTTTATCATCATATCGCCCCACACAAGGCCATTTTTTGCAGGGGATTACATAGGAGGAAAATTATGAGAAACAGTGACAGGTTACAAGCGGTGTCAGGAAGTGGGTAAGAGATGGATGAGAGTGGAGTTGACGGAGAAAGAAGCAAGAGAGACAGAGAGAGAGAGAATGCAATTTAGTGAGATAGGAGATGACTATTGACTTTACATTTAAATTCTTGGAGATTATAGCTGTCGGGAAAGCAAGTAAATGGATGGGAATTGCTGGAGTAGAATTTGCGTTTACAGTTTATTGGTTTCACAGCAAAAGGGTGGGACCTAGTTGCTAATCTTGTGGCTCGAGTAAATTTCTATATAGGGGCACCAGTGAGCTAAGTTCATCGGAGCAGAAGCCGTGAAATTATTTCATTTTTACTGACAAAATAAATAAAATTTTTAGGTGAAAACAATTTTTCAAATAGGCTTCTTAACTCTACTGTTATCGCTCTTTCCTTTATTCCTAATTTTTTCTTTGAAGTAGGGCGGAACGTCAGCATCTTCATTATTTCCTTATTTTCTTTTCGAGTTATATGTGATATCCATTTTAATTGTTGCAGCTGTTGTTAATCCTCAAGTGATATGTTTTCTGTTATTTAGTTCTTTGTTGTGAATTCTGTAGCGCATATCTGCAATGTTTGCCAAGAAACTCAGGCTTTACTCACACAAATCCCATTTTTTCGCGTTTGGTCTTAGAAAACTGTTTAGATATTTGTGAACGGCATCGGCTCCATCCGTGACGCCTATATGAAATTACTGATCTGACAAGCCTATTTCAAGACATGATAGAGTTTTCAAGTTGATACTTTTAGTTTCGTTGTTTTTTGTTGGGTGGAACTACCTCTTTCACGGCCTCTTCTATATTGACTTAATGGGGCTTTTTCCCTGTTTTTTTGTCGAAGTAGGGTGGAACATCAACATCTTAATTATTTATTTAATATCTCTTCGTTTCACAAAAACTTTCCTTACACCTAATGGTGTGTAGGGCAGCGTTTTTGCTGTTTCCGTAACAAACTGTTTTTCATGGAACAGGGTTGTTAGTCCAGCGCCGAATCCCCAAACCTGGAGGAAGGTGATTATCTAAGCGTAGCTTAGACGTAGCACACGGACGAAAGTAGGGGGTACCCAGTGAGGATCGAACTCACTACTCAGTTATAACGACTCTAACGAGACGAGCTTGCTAACCATTACACCACGCTGAGGTGTCCCCCCCCTTGTGTAGTGATATAATGTTTTTATAAATTGATAAATAAATTTATGAAAATAAAAGAGGAGACTGGAAAAGAAAAGAGACTGATTAAAATTGAGGGAAATGAAGTTGGCCATGAGAGATAAAAGTAAATATATGAAGAACAGAATTAAAGAACTGTAGAGTTTAACGTTTCCTATTTAGCTCATTCTTTTTGTTGGTCTTTTTGCAGGTGTTAGCAATAAAAAAAAAAAAAAAAGCTTTTCACCTAATGGTGCGTAGGGCAGCGTTTTTGCTGTTTCCGTAACAAACTGTTTTTTTTTTTATAGGGGCAAGGTTGTTAGCCCTGCGCCCAGCCCTGGAAAAAGGGTAATTTTCTCAGCGTAGCTTAGACGTAACACACGGCCGAAGGTGGGAGGGGGGGGACCCAGTGAGGACCGAACTCACTACTCAGTTATAATGATTCTAGCGAGACGAGCTTGCTAACCATTACACCACGCCGAGGTGCCCTCGTTTTACAGATGCGATCCTTTTTAGTTGTTGCAGCTGTTGTTATTACACAAATGATGTTTTTTTGTTGTTATTTTTGTCCATTTCTTTGTTACTAATCCTATAACGCTTCGAGTCGACGGAGATTCGAAGTAGGTGTTTGTAAATGGCTTTTACATCTGTTAACATATGACTGGTATTCACCAGTACACATCTCCATAGAATGAGAGAAATCGGGAAACTCACAGTTTCCAAAAATTGGGATGACATCCAAAAGTTTTCTAGGCGAGCTGGAATATTCTGGTAGGTCTGTCGCAGGAGGGGCAAATACTTTTCTGTCTACTTTAAACCAATTCCTAAAATATTCGGCTTTGAAAGAAAAATTCAACCTCAGAATCAACATCTGATATATTTTAGTACACATAAACAGATACGAGTACGAGCAGAAACACACAAACACTCTCAGTCACTCCATTCCTATATATATATATATATATATATATATATACTAGCAATATAGCTCGGTGTGTGTTGCTAGGGTGTAATGAAAGCATTAAAACTAATCCATGGCCCTGGAGCTCAGACTCTTTGGACGTTGGCAAGAAAGACTAAAAAGCAATATTTGTTTCCATTTAAATCGAAACCTTAGACTGAAAGAAAAATGAATGGATGTCAGTCAAATTTTGATTTTCTGGTTTCGATATCAAATACGTTTTTTCATCGTAAACTGAATTTTGAAGGCTAAATAAGTCCTCTGAGTAAATGTTATCATGGCTGAGACTAAGAACTACAATTATACCTACTTAGAGCCAAACCCGAAGCAAAAACTAAACTAAAAGGGCTGAAAAAAATAAAGGCATACAGGCAGATAAACATACACACACACACACAAACATCTTGCCTTATATATATATATATATATATATATATATATATATTATCGATTTTCTGCACTATTGTAAGAACTGCAACCTTGAAAATTATGAATATCGTTTATTATGTCTGTGTCGATGAGTGTATCAAATTTGATTAAAATCGGACCACTCCTTCTATAACCCGACTTTTTCGATTATCGATTTTCGTTATTTAACGGGGGTACCTCGACACAAAATCTAGGTAAGAACACTTGCAGACGCTTATGGTACAACTGTGTAAACTTAAAAAAAACAGTTCAGCCGTTTCGGAGTCTATAGGTGACGGACACACA